>CM069158.1:11281307-11458271 GCA_035221665.1 Okamejei kenojei
GAGGATAATGAGGAGGGGGGAAATGAGCTCTCTGCCCCCTCTCCCTCTCTAGCACCCTACCCTCCCTCTCTATGGAGTGGTGAGTTTTGGGACCCATGGGTGAGTGGTGGAATATTGCATTCGGACCCCCCCCCCCCCCGCGCGTTGGGGAAAGGGATCCAGAGGATCCCACTTGGTCCAATATATAGAGAGAGTGAGTGAGTGTGTGTGTGCGTGTGCGCGCTTTCTCGTTTATCATATTGTTTACAATGTACTATGTTTACATATTCTGTTGTGCTGCAGCAAGTAAGAATTTCATTGTTCTATCTGGGACATATGACAATAAAACACTCTTGACTCTCAAATTTGTCATAGCAAGCAGTTTTTGTCATAGCAAAAGACAAGTGAATATTAGGTAACAGTTAATCTATTTTTTACAGTACTATTCCTTTTACATTCTTAGTTATACACATCAGACATAAGGGTCTTTTTCTTATTTGCCTCATTTGAAGGTGGAAACATTCCTTTTCCATCAACATTTCTAATCCCAAAGTATGGAGCAGCAGATTATTTTCCCTTTTGTACCTAGGAGAAGGACTTAGCTGCCATCTGTGTCAAATGATATTAAGTTTAAAATAGTATCCTTCTTCAGCTTTAAACACAAGACATGTTATATTGATAAATGTTAACAACATTGAAGGTGGTCTAGATTATAAACATCATTTTCCCTACTTGCATTTACTCTACAATGAATAACCTCCACGCTGGGGCATAATGTTCAGATTACTGTCCACCTCCTCAGGGTTAACTAAGTGGCAAAATTCAACTTCAAATGTGGATGAGTGTTCCTAGCTATTCAACAGAGGATCTTCCTAGATGTACACTATCCTGTCCTTACCAGGTGACCATATGCATATTCACTTTGAACAGAAATCTCTCAATAGCAATTCAAAAGCAGATTACAAAAGTTAAAGAAAATGCACTTAATTGAACATTCAGTCATAAAGTCAGAGATACAGCATGGAGCAATGCCCACTCGACCCATTGAGTCCGTGCCTACTGCAGAGCATCCATACTTGTTCAAATAAATTCACTCAATGGGACAAATGATCAAATGTGGAACATATTTAGGGCATTTAGCACAATACAAATGCATCAAATAAAATTATCCTGACATGTACTCATCAGCAGCAATAAAAGGACAACACCTGATTTTAATTATTGTTTTATACTGATTGAACAACCAATGCCTCGATAAAACACCATTTGTCATATTTACAGATTTGTATGGTAGAAATACCCCTTAACTATTGCCCTATTATCTCAATTTTGCTCCATTGGTGCCCGACTCCCCACAATAACAGCAGTCAAAATACAGCAGTTCCATTAACACAATCAAAGAGAAGAGGGTAAAGTAGAATAAAAACAGAAAATGCTGGAAAAACTCAGTAGCCCGGCCACAGACCCTGGAAACAAATTATGAACGTTTCAGATCAATGACCATTTGACAAAACAATCAGAATTTCTGGTTTTAGCTCCAATGTCCAACATTGCAATCTTTTTGATTTTTTTAAAACTCCAACATTGTCAGAATGTTAAAATGAAAAAAAAGTAGTAAACACAATATGAACATTCGGTTAATTTCTAGGGCAATTCAAAGCACACTACCTCAACTGTAAATAAATGTCTCCAAACCAATGGAGCAAAATTGAGATCATGCAGTGCCTACCTTTGAGATAAATATACACCCACTCAAATATTTTAGTGAAAAATGTAGTATTTTTGTAGCTATGGCAATTATTTTGGGAATAATTCCTTTCAGTCAACAATGGATTTTGGAAATATATCATAGTACTTAACATTCTCAGAACTGAGAGCTAATTGTGGCACAGCAAAGTTAGCTCTCTTTCATCAAACTGGTCCTCCAATATAGACAATGAATACTTTGCCTCACTATTCAGGTTCAGGTCGACTGGGCAGCTCAAGGTAAAATGGATAATATACATGAAAAGTACCAAAATACGAAAGGGACATTTTGATAAATATAAAACTACACTTGCCACAGATACCGAGAGAAATTGTAGCATAGCTTCATCATTTGGTTGAAAGTGAGAGAGGCACGAGGGAGGAGAGAAGACGACTCTTAGTGTTCCATTAATAATGAAATTTAAAGTATTGGTTTAAAAAAATCAAATTTCCTGAAAACAGCACACAGAGACATTGACTTACTCAATTGGTAACCTGCTATTAATTTACTCATTTAAGGAAATTAAATCTTTTAAATACAATGGATCTAACAATATAATCACGAGCAAAAAAAACAAACTATTAATGAGCTGTGCTGCAAATCCAAAATATGAAATGCCTTTGCTTCCTAGTTATCAATCTTTTTCAACGAGATTTAACACCGTGGTATCGCTTTAAAGAATCATGACATCTTCTTTCTCTATTGTGAACTCAGTGACTTCTATTGCAACCTATCCTACTCCTTTCCCCTTCAATACATCCTATTCTCTTCCACGGCTCATTGCACTACTCTCCTCCCTTAATCTCTCCCTCACAATGCAAACTCATATAATTTCTTTGGGCTTCACACAACACACAAGGTCTTGTTATTCCCTTTGGCTTGAACACAATAAATGTTTAACTCATTGTACTTCGATCCAAAAAAAACACGAAGTAACAGTATTTGGATAGGTGGAGTGAAGGGAGGGAAGAGGCGAAAACAAAAAATCAGTGATGCCCTACTCGCAACTCACTTACATCTCACTTTCAAAATCTTAACTACATTGGTTTTGCCATAATATTTTCTACGTTTGCCATAATATTTCTATAGCCATTGTTTAGCTCAACCTCACACACCTCCAATTAGATAGCCAGGCCCCATTGAAATCCTTACACTCACACACAGAGGCCATTTCCCTGGTAGGGTCTTTGATAAGGCATAAATCCTTAAACAAAAATGACAAGTAATTTGCAAAACTATTCATATTCAGACCTGGATGTCCTGTGCTGCCTCCTTTCCCCACATCCACCAGGCCAAGATTCCTCCACAGATCCAAGTGATTTTTTCTCTTGTCTCGTTCACTTCTTGTTCACCTTGACCATCCTACTTTGCAGCCCTGTGTACACTAATCATGTGGCCATCCAGCGGTTTCACTGTTCCATGTAACAATATTAATAGTCCTCACTCTCAAGGTAAACTTGTTATTGCGATTGCTCAAAAATAAAACAATGACTTCCCCTCCTCTCAGTCATTTAAACGAAAAATGTAATTATGAATATTTCTATCCAATCAACATCAAAGTTTTATGCTTTGAGGTGAATATTTTAATGTTTCTAGTCATTCGACAAGCTACTCAGTGCAACAATACAAACTTGATAGTTGTGTTGCAAATAAGTAGTATTATGGACACAATATAGTGTGCAGATATAGGTATGAAATTCTAACTTCATGTTAAAAGAATGACGTTGGAATTTCATACCTTTCCAACTTCACACACAAATCTAGAGGTGTAGCAATATTAATTCGTAAAGGCACTGCATTTAAACATACTTCAACAATAACTGATAGTGACGGTAGATATATTATTGTAATAGGAGAATTATATATACAAAAAATGATTTTTGTCAATGTATATGGCCCAAATTTTGATATTTAAAAAAAATATTTAATACCATCCCGGAATTATCACAACACAATCTAATAATTGGAGGAGATTTAAATGGTACACTAGATCCTTATTTGGACAGATCATCAAAACAACGGAAACTTAAATCGCATTCCAGTGAGTTAATAAATGCATATATTACAACTAGTAATATTACAAGGTTTTATTACAAGGGTAATATTACAATATTACAAATATTACAACTAGTAATATTAAAGATGTTTGGAGAATGCAAAACCCAACAGGACGAGAATACTCATTTTACTCACCTGTGCATAAAACCTATTCAAGAATAGATTATTTTTTGGTAGATTTAAAACATCCCCCTTGCGTATAATTCAAAATATCACAATATTATAATTTCAGATCATGCACCTTTAACGTTTATGATGAAAATAACTGGTAAAACGGAAAAACAAGGACAATGGAGATTTAAACTAATTCATTCAGATCAAACAGGATTTATACCAAAACGATACTCCTCAAACAACCCGAGAAGATTATTCAATATTATATACTCGAAAAGAAACATTAATAAGGATTTATCAATTATTTCGTTGGACGCAGAGAAAGCTTTTGATCAGATTGAATGGTCTTATTTATTTTCGGTTATGGAAACTTTTCAGTTGGGGGAGAAGTTTATAACATGGGTTAAGTTACTATATATCAAGCCAACAGCTAGAATATTAATAAACCAAATGTTAACAACTAAATGTAACTTATTCCGAGGCTGCAGACAAGGTTGTCCTTTATCTCCACTACTGTTTGCACTTGCAATATAACCACTAGCAAAATCCGTGAGATTGCATCCTGAAATATACGGGTATGAAACTAAAGAAACTGAAAATAAAATCTCTTTATACGCAGATGATGAATTACTTCATATCACAAAGCCGGAAATTAGTATTCCTAACTTATTAGATTTAATAACTCAATTTGGATTGTTTTCAGGATATAGAATTAATTGGAATAAAAGTGAACTTATGCCAATAATGAGAAATAATTTACATATATTACAACAATATCCTTTTAAGATAGCAAATGAAAAAATCAAATATCTTGGAATTTATGTAACAAAAAGATATGATTCTTTATTTAAATCCAATTTCCCACCCTTATTGAATAAACTACTTAAGAATATCCTATATTGGAAAATATTACCCATTTCAATGCTAGGTAAAATTACTGCGATAAAAATTATTTTTCTACTGCAATTATTATACTTGTTTCAACTGATCCCGATGTGTCTTCCTAAAATTTTTTTTAAGAAAGTGGACTCTATAGTTACCAATTTTATTTGGGATTATAAGAACCATAGAATAATTAAAAAACATCTATGTAAATCAAAAATGAATGGAGGTTTTGCATTGTCTAATTTTATGTTTTATTACTGGGCAGTTAATATAAAAAATATGAATTTCTGGTTGGAAGAAGTAGATAAACAACCAAACTGGTTAAAAATGGAAAAGGAAGACTGTTCACCTTTCGAAATTAGTTCGATTGTATTTGCTAACACTAAAATACATAAGAAAATTTATAGAGGAAACCCAATAATAGAAAGTGGTATACGTATTTGGAAACAATTAAAAAAAACATTAAAATTACAGCGTATACCACTGGCTCTTCCAATTCTAAACAACATTACGTTTAAACCTTCATTGATGGATAAAGGTTTTTTAAAATGGAAGAACTATGGAATAAATAAGATGGGTGATCTCTACAGGGAAAGTTTATTTCTTTCATATCAGGAATTACAACAAAATTATGGATTACACTCAAAAGAATATTTTAGATATCTACAAATTAGAGATTATGTTAAATCAAATACACCAGATTTTAGGAATAGAAAGACAGAAATTTTAGATGAATGTCTAAATAAACATCCGAATATAGAAAAATTAATCATATATTTATAATATCTTACTGGAAAATGATTTACCAAATACGGAAAAATATAGACAAGCATGGGAAAACGAATTAGGTCAAACAATTAGTATAGAAGTATGGAATGAAAGTTTATAACATATACACCATTGCTCATTAAATGCCAGACAACCCTTGATACAATTTAAAGTTTTACATAGATTTCACTTCTCAAAATCCAAATTAAACAGGATTTTTTCAAATGTTTCTGCTATATGTGATAAATGTCAGCAGTTAGAAGCTAATCTAATGCATTCATTCACAAAATGTACAAAAATTACTAATTTTTGGACAGAAATTTTTAAGATAATCTCAAATGTAATTAATGCAAATTTAATTTCAGACTCAAAATTAATCATATTAGGAATATTAGAAACAGATCAGCTACTAACAACACAACAAATAATTTTTATTGGTTATAGTTTAATAATTGGTAAAAGATTAATACTAAGATTTTGGAAAGGTCCCATATCCCCCACAATCAAAATGTGGATTACAGAAATGTCGGAGACACTTCACCTGGAAAGATTAAGACTTGTCCTAATGGACAGGTTAGATCAATTCAGAGGAATATGGTCTCCATTTATTGAATACTTAAAGGGTTAAGGTGGTCCGGTTCGAGGCCCTGACTGAAGCCTGAATGAAGGAATAGATGAAGAATTATATACAATAGACCACGAATATATCTCCAATGAAGAATATCTTGCTTAATACTCCACTCATTTTATTGATTTTTTTCTTTCTTTCTTATTTATTTTTCTTTTTATTATTTCTCTTTACTTCCTACTGTTATAAAATAGTAAAAAATATAGAAGTATTAGTAAGAATGACCGTAAATTTTAAAAATATTAAGAATGTATGTGATGAATAATATGTTTCCTTTTTTTTTGATTTTATATTATTTCTTCTTAATATGTATTTACTTCTAATAAAAATATTTTACAAAAAAAGAATGAGACGACTAACTCAAGTCAAGTATACCCTTTAAGAAAGCAAGAGTGGCTAATGACCAAATGTTTATGGTATTTAATAAACACTGCGTATAGCTACATCTTGGAATATGAACAAACCATTGAGCTCTTGATTAGTCTTCATCTCCATGTTACATGTGTTAGTGTTATTAACACACACTCTGCCATTCTATATAACATATCACTCCTCTAATGATTACTAAGGCATCAGATTTCAGTTATAACCAGTTCATGTTTGATTATGCAGCAAGATGACAGATTACATATTGGAATCCAAGTGTTATTCCCAGGGTAGCAAAAAAAAAGTAAGCACAGCTTTTAACTGCAGTCAGCAACAAGACTTTACAAAATGGAGTCACATCTATTCCTGCTACATTGGTAGCCTGTGAAGATTGAAGGAAAAAAAAATCTGGTCCTAATATCTTGCAACAACTTTCATCTTGTTTAACATATCAAGATATCCAAAAGGTACGGTGTAATTAGACTAAAAATTAGACAAATTAACAGAATTTGGAGGGTCATTTTGTTGTCAGAGGTGGATTTTAAAGGCTTTCTTAAAAGCGGGCGGGAAAATATGTTTCTGGAGGCAATTCTATTAAACACAGCTGACAGCAAAGATGACAACATCAAAACAAAGTAATTTTGCATTTTCAAGGTACTAACAGGAAAACAGATTAGATGGTTTTATGGAGCGGACATATTTACAAATATAATGTTAAGTATGAAGATGTAGAAATCTGAACTGCAGAATGAATATATTAAATTGAAAGATTCAAAATGTAATAACAATGGAGTGGAATTAGTGGAACAATGAATTAGTGGAGCCCAATGTTAAAATGTAATGGTTTTTCTTTTGCTAATGAGAATTAATTGCAAACTGCCTGCCAACACTGGAACAGAAGATAGATTGTCAGAAAGGATGGAGAGATATTTTATTTGTATGAAGTGGAACCTGCCCCCACAATTCATCTAACCAAGAAAATGTGGAAAAAGGGCTGAGGATAGCTGAAATAATGATTCCAGAACAAAGCAAAAAGCCTACCAGAACAAGATCAGATCTCCGATGGATAGTTAAGAAAGCATGCAAAGGCAGTTCCATTATGCTAAATACGAAGGACAGTATTGGAGAATAGTGGCATAGTTATCCAAGCCATCTGCCAGTGTCAGCGTACAGAGGCCCTCCCAACAATGAGTCAAGTCAAGTTTATTTGTCACATACATGTACAAGATGTACAGTGAAATGAAAATGGCAATGCCTGCGGGAATGTGCAAAACAGAAGAGAACAGAACCAGTATTTACATTTTTTTTAAATGACACAACAGTAATTACGCCCCAGTGATCTCAGAGTTTGCAGTCCTGATGGCCTGTGGATGCCTCCAATGAGGCAGCACACGGGTGATTGTACATATTTAATCTAAGCCCAAAGTTATTATTTTTAATCCAAAATTCCAATCTGAACCCAAAGCAAATAATCAGGTCTCTCTGAACAATTTACTGACCACGTTCTGAAGCACAGATCTCTGCACATGTGTTAGGCTAGCTTATTACAGAGAATTCAACCACTCATCGTTTCAATGAGAAACACACAGCTATCACTTTTAAAAAAATACGTCTCTTTAAAAAGGGTTTAAAACAGAGCAAAGTGATAACATGATTTAAATTTTAATACACAGGACAAAAAAAAAAAAAAATAATTGGTAAAAAAAGAGGGTAAACTATTCACTGAAATTGCCATTCTCTCAGAAACCAAGATATGAATGACAATACATTCATATGAACATTATTATGCATGGCAATGTTATTAAATATACTTGAAACCCTGGATAATCATGCTACCAACCTCAAATAACTGCCGAGTCTGGTCACTTGTGGAAGCTGTTGAATTCGAGCCATTTTCAGCATTTCTACAAGAATTCCAAATATTGCATAATTAACAATGTCATAAAGTGTAGATGCCATAAGAATTTCCAACTAGCTATTTTGCACAGTATGGCAGATGGTTTCATCTGCACCAACTGCTGAATGACACCCAGAGTACATCCAAAAAGAAAATATAGTAATATTGTTCAATTTTGCTTCCAAAAACCCTAAGATGGTTGCTAAGAGACAAACATATCACAAATCTAACGCTATTAGATTCGTGAACATCTCTGTTTTTCTCTTTTACATCTTTCCTTAGAATACTGCAGCCCACTATTTATTACCAGATGTTTATTTAAAATAAATAGCTCATTTTGTTCAATAGTACCATAAATTGATCAAATTAACTAGCCGACCCTCAACTGTATGTAGTTATTAAACAGAAAAGAGCTTGAAGAAGCCTTCAGCCAAGAACTGAATTTCCCTTTCCTCATTTCATTACATAGGATAGACAACATCAATATATTTTTGGTACTTTATTTTCATAATTATTCTGCCATGCTCCCTATAGACCTGATCCTCCATTCATCAGGAAGTTGATTAGTTGACCGTAGGATACCTCAAGCAGCTCTGCAGAAAACAATTGCACCAGAAGTCAGAGAGGGAGAAACTAACATTATTAGTAATGCTTGAATACACATCAGTAACATAACATGAAAAAGTCTCGTCAGTTTTGGGTGAAGAATCACGTTAAGTAGATATATTGCCAAATAACATTCAGGATGAATCTATAAAGAACACAATTGAAGCCAGATAACAATGTTTTTTCAAACATACAAAATACGAAGCCAGACAATTCAACTACAATAGTCAGTTTCTATTCATTCCTGTTCTAGCAAGTCCACAATACATAATATCTTCTTCTACCTCTTCCCATCTCATCCCAGACAGAATACTCATACGTGGACTAAAGGTGGATTTGCAGTGGCAACTTCCACATCTTACCCAAGGAGCTATTCCTGTTTAGACTGGATTGTAACTCCTGGGGTGAAGAAAAACCAAAACAAAGAGGACAAATCAAATGACATATTGGATGCTTTTAGACTTTACAACTCTGTTCAACTCCCAGACTCCGAATGATTATACATATTTGTTCTTCAAACACCTAGCTCAATAGCAGCTTGATCCTTCAGGCACCAAGAACAATACTGCAGATGATTACCAAGATATCTTGGTATATCAAAAAAAAACATCCGACTGAATACTCAACTCAGTTGGAAATGAAACACTCAGTGTTTCACCCTTAACGTAGCACGATAACATTCTAATACCATAAAATATTCGGAATAGTTGAAGGTGCTTAGAAGTGCAAGTACAGTAACTAACATGCAAGGTGTTTTCCTTTGGAGAACATTTAGTACTTGTGGTGCTAAAACAACCTAGCAGTGTTTATCCAATATTAAACCCAATACTTTTTTTTTTGCAGAAAAGTAGTTCTCTGAAACAGTGCATACATTAGGAAATATTCATCTCCAAAATCTTGTAACAGATAAATTCATCATGACAGAAATAATTATCTTTTACATTATTTTTTAGGCTTTCAGGTTCTTAGCATAATTTTTAAGAGGGCATGTTAGATCAAGGCAAGTACTCAAAAGGCAAAGACCTCCAATTGCATCAACAGGATATAAAGATGGGGATTAACACAGTCCACAAAAGGTGTGACAACTATCTGTTTAAACTCAAATCTAGTATATTGTGTTCTGGATACAGACGCTAATTCTTTCATGTGTCACTATTCAATCACAACATTCAATAATATGCTGTTTTATAGTAACAACAGAATAGTGCATTATGGATTATATATCGAGTACAATATTCAGCCATTCCCAGATTGTGAAAAAGTATTGTAAATAAATAGAATCCTAACTCCATGAACCTATTTAATTGCTGTTGGTTGCAGAAAAATCATTGATAAAACACACAGAAAAATAGGAACATTGTGCTTCATTTCTTGAAACCTGTTCATCATTGATCTTCTATTCATCATTGATCCTCACCAGGTTCCCCTAAACCATTTAACCCCTAAAAGCCATTGAGTAAAATCTGTATTGATTCTATATAATTTGTTTGAGTGTCCCCAAGAATTTATCCCTGCCCAAACTTCCACCTGTCCCTACCAATATCTCCCCCCCCCCCAATAATTGTTCTTCATCTACAGACATTTTCTTGACATATCACCCAAAAAGGCCTCTCCCAGGTGGATGACACCCAGTTTAACTTCTTAATCTCCCTTCACTCCTAATTTTCAGACTGCTTCACCAGGACTCAGTAATGGTTGAGAATATCCTTCAGTTAAATGTTGGGGAAATTAAAGCCATCAGAATATTATGCCATAACCACCAAATTCAAAACTTTCCATGATCTTTGTTAAAGGCTAAAGCAAACTTTGGAATCTGGGTGCCAAATATGGCCCAAAATAAACATTAGGTAACTTATTCTCATATATGTAACATGTTTGAATGCCATGCCTCAGCTCATTTGCTGCCGAGTTCCTCATCTGTATCCTTGTTACTGCCTGACTTGATCATTTTAATGTGCTCTTGGCTGGTTAATTTTTCTCCATTAAACTAGTCATCGAAAATGCCTTAACTCGCAACACGCTGCAACACGCATTGCCTATTTCCACCCTTACAAATACGGTGCTTGTTGACCTAAAAAGGCATTATATGAATTCAAGTTCTCTTTTTGCTTGATATTATCTGCAAGTTCTCCTTTTGCTTGATATTGTTGTTGTAATTTATAACTGTTCAAAAAATCCCTAGCAATTATAAGGCCAGTTCTTAAAATGGCACCTCAATAAAATCCAATATTTCACAAACATCTTGCTTATCATTATTTCTGGACTAGACAGGAAAATTCCAAGACAGTATTTTCCAGTGAATTTAACTCTAATATCCATAATAGGAAAACAATTACAGAACAATGACTCTACAGTTATTTTTTTTTCCCCAAGTACTTCAATCACTGTCTCTCTCACACATTCTAGGGGCTACTATCATGTACTGATTTTCCTGTCCAATTTATAAACACTTTTAAAATTAAAAGGTGAATTGTGACATTGCTGAGCACTGATGTTGTTTTTACCTTGGAGCTTGATCGAGTAATTCTTCTATAAAACCAGAGTCACATCTTGGACAGGTGTATTCCTAGGGAGAGAACACAATTTCATCAACAAACACAAACAGTTTGAAAATAATAATTTGAAATACCTTGCTAAACAACCCTTTAAACAAACACTTTAGATTTTATATTTTAAATATAAATTAAAGATCATGCCCTGGAAATAATATTCACAATTAGTACTTTAGCTGCAAAGAAGGAATCCACAGTGATTTCTTTCACGAACCAATTGCTTGACAACTTATTTCCGGTTAACCGTTAGACTTATCATTTCACCTCATGCTTTCGTGAGCACGCACCATTTTTTTGGTGCTCTCTATAATTATGATCAATTAGGAAGTGGATATATGATTGCCACAGGGTGATAAATTCTCTTGCCTAGATCAGAATTACTATAATTGTGACAAAATATAAACATGGAAAAAACTTTCATAATCTCATTCAATTGGCATCAAAATGTAATTATATTTATTTTTGATAATACTTTTCTAAGGGAAGGATAGAAAATGTGTGCTCAACACTATTATCATGCTACAGTACCGTAAAAGCTTTAAATCAATTTTCCAAGTTTCAGATTATTGCCAATTTCTGTTGTAAATACGGTTTCCATTATCATATTAAAAGACATTTAGTATAATAAGCCTCGGCTTATTTTACATGTTAATTTTTATGAAGTTATTATTCCTGTTTGGAGAGAGAACATATGGCACAAAGCTTGCTCACTGGTATTCAATTCAGATCATCAGATTAAAACAAGATGCTCAGTTATGGTCACAGATTGAATAGTTCGAACAAGTCCATTTGCCAATTTAGTATTTATAGTTAACATCAGCTTCAGAAAGGAGATAGGGAGGAATTTCTTTAGTCAGAGGGTGATGAATCTGTGGAATTCATTGCCACAGACGGCTGTGGAGGCCGTTATTGGACATTTGATTAGTACGGCTGTCACGGGTTGTGGGGAGAAGGCAGGAGAATGGCGTTGAGAGGGAAAGATAGATTAGCCATGATAGACCTGATGGCCTATTTCTGCTCCTATAACCTATGGGCATGAATAGCTTTCAATAGGCAAATGCCACGTCTGATTTATCTTGCTCATGGTTTAGTGTGTATTCTTATTTTAGTTTCCTTTTCATTACTTGTTCATGGAACATTATTTCTTTTTATGACCCCAATGGCTTTCCTGGAATTTGTGTAATTTGCAACACAATGTTCTCCAAACATAAAGCAATTAATAAGGATTTGGATTTCCTCTTCACCAAAATTACTTGCTGCCAGCCAACAATTCTGGATTCTGCCAGCCATCAATTCTATGTCCCTGGAAATTAAATGTTTGGATATTTTTGATGTACTAAATAAGAGTTGCACATTTAGCACAAAATTGGGACATGCTTACTTCAAACTTCTTATAACCCAACCAGTATATTTCATGGATATGGCTGTTTGCAAGGGACACAGCTGAGACATCATTAACATGTTGACTTGTAGGAATTTGTTCAGTGTTTTCCTCTAGAAGAAAAGAAGTAAAGCATGGAAACACAAGAAACTGCAGATGCTGGAATAAAAAAAAACACAAAGTGCTGGAGCAACTCAACGGGTCAGGCAGCATCTGTGAAGAGAATGGACAGATGACTTTACGGGTGGGGACCCTTCCTCACACTGATTGGAGTGTAGAGAGAGCTAGAAAGAGAGGTGGTGGTCGGCCAAAAGCTGGCAAGTCAAAGAAGGATGGAGGGGCTGAATGGCACATGTGTGGAATTAGTGACAAGGCTAAAAGTTTAAACAGAGACAAAAGGCTGCCAGATAAGGAGAGCAGAGGGAGAGTGAAATATAGAGCTGGAGGTAAGGAAATTTGGAACTTGGGGATGGGAGAGGAGCATATGAAGGAGAGGAAAGGAGCAGCAAGATTGGGGAATGGATGGTGGTAGGAATGTGTGTGCACTGGGGTCTCGGAAAGAGTATAGGCAGACGGTTATTATTTGAAGTTGGAAAATCCAAATGTTCATATCATTGGGTTGTAATCTACCCAAGCTGAATACGTGATCCTGATCCTCCAGGTTTGTGTAACCTCACTCTGATAATGAAGGAGGCCAAGGACAAAAAGGCAGGTATAGGAAGGAGAGTTAAAACGGTAAACAACTGGGAGATCAGCAGTGCTAGGCAGTCAGAGAGCAAGTGTACAGCAAAATGGTCACCTAGTCTATGCCTGAATTGCCATTTATAAAGATCATGTCAGGAGCACCAAATATAATAGGCAAGGCTATAGATGAGATGCATGTGAACCTCAGTCTCACCTGGAAGGGCTGCTGGGCCCTGGGGAAAAGTGCATGTGTATGTGTTGGTGAGGTGTGGGGGCGGTGGAAGATTTCCTCCACCACTGCCAACAATGGAAAATTGTACCCAATAGTGATAGGTGGTTGTAAATTCCCACAATCAGCAATAGCATCAGGCTCACAGATCAAGGGATTGTGGATACGCTGCAGTTAGCAGATTCTAGATCTTAGACATCTGCTGGTACCAATTAGTTTATTGTCAAAATAAAAAGGGATTTTTTTTTTTTAAACAGCAAAATGGTAAATGTGGAAACAGCTGCTGATGCTGGCAATGCCCCAGAGCTCACTAACACACAAATTGTTCACAATTTTCGATGGGAAGTACTCCTCATTTCACTGAACATAAATTTTGTACCTGATGAGTCTCATTGGTTTGATGTAATTTCCATTAATAACTAAAGAAAATGTATCTCACACCCCAACATCATCATCTCATCGACAAAATATGATAGTGGCAGGAAAATAGACAATAGGTGCAGGAGTAGGGCAATCGGCCCTTCGAGCCAGCACCGCTTATTCACTGTAATAGTGAATAGGGGGTATGGAAAGGGGGTATGGAGAGAAGGCAGGTACAGGATACTGAATTGGATGATCAGCCATGATCATATTGAATGGCGGTGCAGGCTCGAAGGGCCGAATGGCCTGCTCCTGCACCTAATTTCTATGTTTCTATGTAATCATGGTTGATCATCCACAATCAATACCTCATTCCTGCCTTCTCCCCATATCACTTGACTCTGCTAACTTTAAGAGCTCTATCTAACTCTCCCTTGAAAGCATCCAGAGAATTGGCCTCCACTGCCTTCTGAGACAGAGAATTCCAGAGATTCACAACTCACTGGGTGAAAACGTTTTTCCTCATCTCCGTTCTAAATGGCCAACCCCCTATTCTTAAACAGTGGCCCCTGGTTCTGGACTCCCCCAACATCGGGAACTCATTTCCTGCCTCTAGCGTGTCCAATCCTTTAATAATCTTATATGTTTCAATAAGATCCCCTCTCATCCTTCTAAATTCCAGTGTATACAAGCCCAGTCGCCCCATTCTTTCAACATATGACAGTCCTGCCATCCCAGGAATTAACCTCGTGAACCTACGCTGTACTCCTTCAATAGCAAGAATGTCCTTCCTCAAATTTGGAGACCAAAACTGCACACAATACTCCAGATGTGGTCTCACTGGGGCCCTGTACAACGGCAGAAGGACGTCTTTGCTCCTATACTCAACTCCTCTTGTTATGAAGGTCAACATGCCATTCACTTTTTTCACAGCCTGCTGTACCTGCATGCTTACTTTCAGTGACTGATGAACAAGGACACCTAGATCCCCTTTTCCTAACTTGACAGAAGGCTGATAAATCCCCAGGGCCTGATGGTCTGCATCCCAGGGTACGTAAAGAAGTGGTTCTAGAAACCGTGGACGCATTGGTGATCATTTTCCAATGTTCTATAGATTCAGTATCAGTTCATCGGGTTTGGAGGGCGCTAATGTTATCCCAAGAAAGGAGGGAGAGAGAAAACAGGGAATAATAGATCAGTTAGTCTGACATCGGTGGTGGGGAAGATGCTGGAGTCAATTATAAAAGATAAAATAGCGGCACATTTGGATAGCAGTAACAGGATCGGTCCGAGTCAGCATGGATTTACGAAGGGGAAATCATGCTCGACTAATCTTCTGGAATTTCTTGAGGGTGTAACTAGGAAAATGGAAAAGGGAGAGCTAGTGGATGTAGTGTACCTGGACTTTCAGAAAGCCTTTGTTAAGGTCCCACAGAGGAGATTAGTGGGCAAAATTAGAATACATGGTATTGGCAGTAGGGTACTGACATGGATAGAAAATTGGTTGGCAGACAGGAAACAAAGAGTAGGAATTAACGGGTCCCTTTCAGAATGGCAGGCAGTTACTAGTGGGGTACCGCAAGGCTCGGTGCTGGGACCACAGCTATTTACAATACGTTTATTAACAATACTGGAGAGATTTTACGGAACAAGATTATTAAACTTATTCATTCATTCACTACATTCATGTTAAATAGTCAAACCAGCATCCTATAGGCCACCTAAGAAATCATTTAACCCATCAAAGTTCTGATGTTCCAGCATTTCCAATAGTGAACAATGAAGTACCATTAACCAATACCATTACCAATAACTGCAAGGCGGCTTCATGAATATTCCCATCCTAGCGATGCTGGAATGAATCAATGCAAGTGCTGAAGACACGTGTTGCAGCAATTATAAACATCTTTTGCTAGAATTTTCAAATCAGTAATCTGTTATGATTTCTTTAAGGTCCCACACAAAATAGACACCAGTCTTTAATCAATTCATACTCTTGGAAAGTCATCTTCTTGAAACATTTACTCGAGATTGATCCCTGGGATGGCGGGACTGTCATATGAGGAAAGATTGAAAAGACTAGGCTTATATTCACTGGAGTTTAGGATGAGGGGGGGATCTTATAGAAACATATAAAATTATAAAAGGACTGGACAAGTTAGATGCAGGAAAAATGTTCCCAATGTTGGGCGAGCCCAGAACCAGGGGCCACAGTCCTAGAATAAAGGGGAGGTCATTTAAGACTGAGGTGAGAAAAAACTTTTTAACCCAGAAAGTTGTGAATTTATGGAATTCCCTGCCACAGAGGGCAGTGGAGGCCAAATCACTGGATGGATTTAAGAGAGAGTTGGATAGAGCTCTTGGGGCGAGTGGAATCAAGGGATATGGGGAGAAGGCAGGCACGGGTTATTGATAGCGGACGATCAGCCATGATCACAATGAATGGCGGTGCTGGCTCGAAGGGCCAAATGGCCTCCTCCTGCACCTATTTTCTATGTTTCTATCTATGCAACCACAGGATTTCCCAGTTTAAGTATTTAAGTATCAAAGTCCCAGACTTTGAGTATTTTGCTTTTATTTCATCTTCTATATTTTGTATTGTCAACCATTTTAAATAAATGAACAAATAAGATCCAATAATAAAGACACAAAGTGATGGAGTAATTCAGCTAGTCAGGCAGCACCTACATCAAGTCAAGTCAAGTTTATTCGTCACATACGCATACGAGGTGCAGTGAAATGAAAATTGGCAATGCTTGCGGATTGTGCAAAAAAACTACAAAACAGAATGGAACAGAATCACATATTCACGTATTACATATTTGTGGGAGGAAAAAAAAGAAAAAACAGCCATTTTAAAAAGACATCACACTACCGTAAATTGGTACAGTAAATTAGTCCCTGGTGAGATAGGAGGTTACAGTCCTAATGGCCTCTGGGAAGAAACTCCTTCCATTCTTCTCAGTTTTCACAGCATGGCAACGGAGGCATTTGCCTGACCCTAGCAGCTGGAACAGTCTGTTGCTGGGGTGGAAGGGGTCCCTCAAGATCTTGTTGGCTCTGGATTTGCACCTTCTGATGTATAGTTCCTGCAGGGGGCAAGTGTAGTTCCCATAGTGCGTTCAGCCAAAAGCACTACTCTCTGTAGAGCCTTCTTGTCCTGGGCAGAGCAGTTCCCAAACCAAATTGTGATGTTTCCGGACAAGTTGCTTTCTACCCTTCCCCCAGCAGTTATTTCACCTGTTCCACAGTTCTCCACATTGTTTCATTCTTGAGATCACACCTTCTCCAGCCAACAATGTGACTACCAGGCACCCGAGGTGATTTGTGGCCGGACTTGATTGGCCCTGATCTCTTCTTGCCTCCAACTCTTCATCCCGTCCACCCCCTATATTTCAGTATGAAGAAGGGTCTTGACACGACAAGTCACCCATCTTTTTTCTCCAGAGATGCTGCCTGACCCGCTGAGTTTCTCCAACACTTTGTGTCTATAAACCAGCATCTGCAATTCTTTGTTTCTAAATAAGAGCATGCGCTAGCCGTTACAGATTGGCTCAATTTTAATCTGTGCATTTAAAAAATCTATCAATGTATTCTCACTAAGCATACCACTCACTATTCTCACTATACCACTATTGGCATGGCTTAAATTGGACAATTTGTACAGACAATACAAACTCAAAAAAGAAAATCCACAGGAAACATCACAATTTGGTCTGGAAATTATTTTGTTATTTCAATTGATAAGAACACAAGGCAAAAGTGTTTAAAGTTCTTCCTCGTGCTGCGATTAAATATCAATAACAACCATTTTTGGTGCACATTGACGTTGTACAGTATTTGAATAGTGCCCATTTGTATCTGATCATGATAAAGTTGCACAAATTCAAAAAGGAGAAAATAAATATCGCCAAAGATTAATTGCAGTACAGAAGACTGCACACATTCACTATATTTTGCTTCAGCTGTTTAAATATTAGGTGCTCAGTTGAAATATGTGTTTTCCCCTTGAATCAAGTAATGAGAATGTTAAATTTCTTGCGTAAGGGCATACATAAGGACATTAACAATAACGTCCTGTACTCCTGCTGGCACCAGATTTTCTGCTTTATTCAAATAAAATCAGTCAAAGCAGCGAAGGCTAGTACAAGTACAAGTACAGAGAAGCTCAGCCATTATGTTATTAGCTATAGGTCCTCCATTGTCAGTATTAAGAAACATCTTCTATAACATATAGAATATGAGATTTCTAAATTATCTGTAGATTTTCTCAGTGAACTCACACCTGCTAAAATGTGGATTGACCTTGTCCTAATTCAGCTCAGGCAGGATCCTCACAGCTAGAGAAGAAAATCATATTCTACCTGTCAGAGCTTCATAAATCAGCATATCTCCCAAAAAGACTCCCTTGGTATAATTTAATTTTTGTATTTTGCAGCCTTTTGTTAAATGGAAGGCAGCAAGCCAGCAGAGAAAGATGAGATGGGCTGTATCACCTAAGGCCCGATAGGCCATGAAGTGGCAAGTAATCCAACTGAAAGATGGTGTTTTGCTGCAATGTAATCAGCCTCCGCATAAGTAATAGAAACCTCCAGCTAATAAACTAAAAACATGCAATGAGCTCATTGGTTATCCAGATATTTTTCTACCACAACTCTGGATAAAGTGTATGATCAACATATTCCAAATAGATGTATATAATAAATACACCAGTCAACAGATACAAAGTACGACGAGGTCTTATTATGCTTCTGACTGGTATCAAAGGAAAATGACATAATAAAAGTTTCCATTGTACAGTGCTCATTAACTGATTACTGATTCTTAAAACTATATACAGGACTTTTAAACTGAAGGCTTTTCCTTTGATCAAAACACTTGGGGTTAAATTGCAAATCTCAAGTGACCAATATCCCGTATTAGCATCTGGTGAATTACAGCACAGACCCCTATCCCAGGTTACAAACGCCTGACTTGTGGATACTCCTACATATAAATTAGCTCCCATAATGTTGTCAAATGTTCAACATACAGTGCCCTCCATAATGTTTGGGTCAAAGACAATTCATTTATTTATTTGCCTCTCTACTCCACAATTTGAGATTTGTAATAGAAAAAAAATCACATGTGGTTAAAGTGCACATTGTCAGATTTTATTAAAGGCCATTTTTATACATTTTGGTTTCACCATATAGAAATTACAGCAGTGTTTATACATAGTCCCCCCATTTCAGGGCACCATAATGTTTGGGACACATGGCTTCCCAGGCATTTGTAATTGCTCGGGTGTAATTGCTCTGCCTCCTTAATGCAGGTATAAGAGAGCTCTCAGCACCCACTCTTTCCTCCAGTCTTTCCATTACCTTTGGAAACTTTTATTGCTGTTTATCAACATGAAGACCAAAGTTGTGCCAATGAAAGTAAAAAAGCCAATATGAGACTGAGAAACAAGAATAAAACTGTTAGAGACGTCAGCCAAACCTTAGGCTTACCAAAATCAACTGTTTAGAACATCATTAAGAAGAGAGCACATGTGAGCCTACTAATCGCAAAGGGACTGGCAGGCCAAAGAAGACCTCCACAGATGATGGCAGAAGAATTATTTCTATAATAAAGAAAAATCCCCAAACACCTGTCCGACAGATCAGAAACACTCTTCAGGAATCAGGTGTGGATTTGTCAATGACCACTGTTCACAGAAGACTTCATGAACAGAAATACAGAGGCTACACTGCAAGATGCAAACCACTGGTTAGCCACAAAAATAGGTTGGCCCGGTTACAGTTTGCCAAGAAGTACTTAAAAAAGCAACCAGTTCTGGAAAAAGGTCTTATGGACAGATGAGAAGCAGATTAACGTATATCAGAGTGTTGGAGGAGAGAAGGAACTTTCCAAGATCCAAAGCATACCACCTCATCTGTGAAACACAGTGGTGGGGGTGTTATGGCCTGAGCATGTATGGCTGCTGGAGGTACTGGCACACTTATCTTCATTGATGATACAATTGAACCGAATTGAGCATGCCTTTTATATGCCGAAGAGAAAACTAAACGGGACTAGCCCCCAAAACAAGCATGGGCTAAAGATGGCAGCAATACGGGCCTGGCAGAGCATCACCAGAGAAGACACCCAGCAATTGGTGATGTCCATGAATCGCAGACTTCAAGCAGTCATTGCATGCAAAGGATATGCAACAAAATATTAAACATTACTACTTTCATTTACATGACATTGCTATGTCCCCAACATTACGGTGCCATGAAATGGGGGGACTATGTATAAACACTGCTGTAATTTCTACATGGTGAAACCAAAATGTATAAAAATAGCCTTTATTAAAATCTGACAATCTGCACTTTAACCACATGTGATTTTTTCTATTCCAAATCTCGAATTGTGGTGTACAGAGGCAAATAAATAAATGGGTCGTTGTCCCAAACATTTTGGTGGGCACTGTATATGCATGCACACTACTTTCCTTTCACCACTTTTCATTATTGTTCTGATCAGTCTGATGTGCTTTTAAACTAGTTCATTACAACATATGGTTATCATAATTGAGTAGTTTGGGGATTTTTCTCCCCGACTTATGGACAAGGTGGATGTTTGTGTAAACTGATCCCGCCCATTACCCGTACTCTAAATAACTTACTGTAAAGAGAATCCACAGAATTAATTCCTTCAAAATAAAATTTTGCTGCCAATATATCTCCACACAATGATCGGTTCACCCTGTATCCCCGGCCTTGCTAATCTATATGTGCTGCTGGCATCTATTTTTAAATCCTTATTTTTGTTTCCAAACTCCAGGTGGCTACTGCAACAGTGTAACCTCAGAAAGGTACCTGCACTCTATTGGTGTCTCCCCATCACCAACCACATTGGAGACAAGATTGCACAAAGTGGTCAGGAGTTACAAGGATTCAATTTTGTGTTAGATATCAGTAAAGGGACTGTCCCACTTTGGCTATTTTTTAGGCAACTACAGGTGACTAGGCTGTCGCTACATGGTTGCTGGGGTGTCACCTGTATGGTCTCCTAAGTCGCCCAAAGAGTCATAGTGTCTTTCTGGTCGCCGCTGGATTTTCAACATGTTCAAAATTTTTCGGCGACAGTTGGAGACAGTGGGTTGACGCCAATGAACGTAGCTTGACTTCTCCTGACGTAGGTGCTGTCGTTGGTTGTCGCCGGTCCAGACTTTGGAGAATTCCATTGGAGACTACCTACGTCGACCTACGTCAACCGGCAACAGAATTGTCTTCAGTTGTTGCCGACAGGGTCGTAGTTTGTCGCGAGTGTACGTAGGTTGTCATAGGTGTGGTCATAGATGGACGTCCTAATGGGTCGCCGGTTGTCGGTAGCTTGCCGTAGCTTAACGTCGACTAGGTGGTAGGTTGTTGTAGCTTGTCGTAAACATTGTCGTAGGAGGTGTCCAGTCGCCGTTTCTTCGGCGACCTGCTACAACTATAACAGTCGCCACAGTCACCTAAAAATCGCCTAAGTGGGACAGGCCCTTAATTAATAGGTTAAGAATGGTTGTGTTTCAGTCTGGACAGGATTCAGATTAAACCTTGAGACCAAGGTTTTAATATAATACCTGCATATTTAAAATAACTTGAAACAATTCAATAATTTGCACAATTCCTGCAGCATTTTCACCCATAACATTCAATTTCATAATGTATTTTGGTGCTATTTTCAAATTTTGTGAATTCTTTACAGCGTGAACATAATGATCACAGTTCCAGTCACAAGCTTTACTGTTAAAATCACAATACAACAAAGGGAGAATAATTCTCTACAAAAACAGATATAGTTTAAACAAAGAAATACAATGAAAGAATGGGCCTTAAAGCCAGATTGTCAAATGAACACGGGTTAGGAGTAAATACAGAAAAACACATTTTCCAAACCAAAAATCCAGATTTTATTTTTCAAAGAAACACCAGAAAGCATCATGTGTGGGCATTGCAACTGTATTAATAGAACCAATTCAACAGGGGAATGAACATCATTTCATTTGCACCTGTAGCCTTGTCCGCCAGGACTGCCACAATTATGGCAACACTACCACTGGAATTATGTATGTTTAAGCATGGAGATTTTAAAAACAAAAGTAAATCATTTAGAAACAAAATCAAATACGATTACTGCACACCTGTAGTTAGTTCCCACAGGAAATAAAATAGTTACAATTTTGTGGTGATGTGGTAAAAATCTGTTGATCAAGTTCTAATACACTCTCAAACCAAATTGGATTTTATTTTACGGATCAGAGTTGTTAAAGTGTTATAACTGGCCTGTGTCATTATTTGTGCTTTACACCAGCAAACTCCAATCCTATTTTAACAAAGACCAACCACAGGTCCTTCTATTCTTTACTTCTTCATACGTCCAGCTTTCCCTTTAAAATTGTAATTATTGCAACTAAAACCAAAGATGCATTAATCTCTTTATAATCTCTAATTTTAATGCAAACTATTTTCAAATATGCAAGAGTGGAAGCATTTGCAAATGTCAAGATGGTATTCAATGAATTGTAGCTCAATATGGCCAGGAACAAAACAGAATTAAGCAACAGCAAAACAGGGGAAACTAGTCACATGCTAGGAGATGGCACTTTCCAGAGAATAGCATGCGAGCTCCCACGAGAACTCCCTTGAATCTTTCACAAGCACAGACCACAGCACGAAGAAATAAATAAAATTGACTTGCATACAGCACCTTTCTCAACATCAGGTCCTTTCAAGGAACATTACAGCCAATTTATGGACAGGAAGTGTTGTAGCATGGAAATGCAGATGCTGGTTTAAACCAAAGATACACACAAAATCCTGGAGTAACTCAGCGGGACAGACAGCATCTCTGGATAGAAGGAATGGGTGATGTTTCGGGTCGAGACCCTTCTTCAGATTGAGTCAGAGGAGAAGGAGATACAGAGACGGGAAGTGTAAGGTGTGAAAACCAGACAAAAGGGTTGGAGATCAAGGAAAATGTAGAACAGATAATTGTTAGTTAGGAAAAGGTAACAAAACAAACAGAGATAAAATTTAAACAAGGACAGTCTGACTAGTTGGAGAACTGGGAATGAGGGAAGGATCGAGAGAGCGGAAAGGCAAAGGTTACTTGGTTAAATATTCATACTACTGGGGGTGTAAGCTGCGCAAGCAAAATATGAGGTGTTGTTCCCCCAATTTGCACTGGGCCTCACTCCGACAATGGAGAAAGCCCAGGACAGAAAGGTGTGGGAATGGGAGGGGGGGGGGGGGAGTTAAAGTGTATAGCAACCGGGAGATCAGGTAGGTTTAGGCGGACTGAGCGGAGGTGTTCAGGGAAACGGTTGTGGAGCCTAGGCTTTGTCTCGCCAATATAGTCCACATCTGGAACAATGGATACAGTAGATGAGGTTGGGGGAGGTACAAGTGAACCTCTGCATCACCTGAAGACTGTTGGGGTCCTTGAACAGTGTCGAGGGGGCTGATATAGGTACCGGTGTTGCATCTCCTGCAGTTGCAGGGGAAAGTACCTGGTTGGCTCAGACTCGGTGAGCTGAAGGGCCTGTTTCCACACTGTGTATCTAGAGTAAACTAAAGTAAAATTTATTTTGCCTCCATAAGTTGCACAGTACTTCAATGGAAAGGAAAGGAAACCTAAAATAATCACTCACATTTCAGCAGATAAATTTCATCCCACTACCTACCAAGACAGAACAAGAAAGCAACCACTGACTGACTTTCAAGTCACTGTCTGAAGTGACTGCAGTCATTACCCATGTTAGTCATCGAGACCGAATGTTCTAGAATGTGGAAAAAGTGCAACTGCAAACTGAAACAGAAAGCTAAAATAACTTTGGCAATGACTGTTCATTACGTGGGTCAACAGTCACATTTTATGTTCAAATAAAGGTATTGAGTTCAGCAACATAAAAATAAAATATTTATGGCAAATCATTGTTAAATTCTTTACCCGATGCTCTGGATTACACCTTTTTATGTTTAATCAAAGAGACTGATTTTCATTGCAAAGGAAGGATTATCCTCCCTTCATGATCACTTTACTGAGAAAAAATCTGTATCACCCTCTTAGACCCAAAACATTCCCTTAAATTCCTATGGTCACTCCAGGAACCCGATTGCCACCTATAGACATGTTCTGTAGAAAAAGGTACAACATAGGAAAGGATTTATTTTTGACAAGTCCTAATGTCATTCCTACTTCCTCGATTTAATTAGCTGCCACTAGGTGGCGCTTGCAGAAATTCTGAAGCGAGACAGCTGCCAGATTGTGCTCCAACTAAACAGTGGCACAAGTCGTTCACTCACTTCCAAGAATGGAAAAAGAAACTGAGATCCTTCCATATTAAGCACATTATATAACAAACATATCAACCGCTTACATGATGAGATGAAATACAAAATGATAAAGTTAGCATCAGAGAAAAAGAAAGCAGAAACAGTCCATCAACCCACTGAGTCTATACCGACCTTGAACCACCTTTTTGTACCTTTTTCTAGGTACACTATTCCCACATTAATCCTAATTTCTTTATGCTCTCCACTTTCTCAATAACTTCCACAAGATTTTACCACTCATCTACCCACTGAAGCAATTTGCAGCAACCAATTAACCTTGCGTCTTTGGAATACGGGAGGATACTAGCAGACCAAGAGGAAACACACAGCCACAGGGAGAACATGCAAACTCTGCACTGACAGTACCCAATTCTCTGGTGCTGCAGGGGAGCATCTCTACTAGCTGCACCATTGTGCCACTCCATCTAATCATGTGCTTTTGCACAGCCAACAACTGACATTATACTAAAATATAATACATTTAGTGAAATCAATACAAATTAGCCAAATTTACAGTTCTGCTGGAAATAAAGATACTTCTTGCAACCTGTATTTATTTTAAATTGATTATAATTATTTTGTATCCTTCGAGTTCTGATGAAGATTGTTCAACCTGAAACATTAACGTTGGTTCTCTTCCCACAGATACTGTGTGAACTGTTGAGTGTTTCCAGCATCTTGAGCTGAGGAAACCCATCACTCTCTTTCCCATCAAAGTAATCTCTCTTGCACTGTCGATTTCCCTTATGAAAGCAGTAATTGATTTTGTTTCAATATGTTTTTCTCACATCAACTTTACTATTTTTATGCATTTGTGGGATTCAGGCTTTGCAGGTTGAATCAGCATTTAGTTGCCCTTGAGAAATTGATGGTGAGCATCTTTCATGAACTATCACAGTCCTTGCGGTGTGAATGAATTGCCTAGAAACTTTAAACTTGTAGTTATGTTTCTATGTAAAATTTCCAATACAATGTTTTGTCTTTACATTAAGATTTATTCTCCAATCTGGAGGAATATGAGGAAAGTAGACAAATTAAAAACATTGAACCTAGAGGTATGCTTCTGTGAGATCTCCATTTCACTTTTTACATTATTATTTTGTTTTCCCCAATATCACGGTTAAGGAGGCGGCAAATGGGAAAAATTGACATTTTAAACCTGGAATAATGTTTCGGAGAGATTTCTAATACAGTATTTTGAATTGTATATTATTATTTTGCTTTCCCCATTCCAGAAAATGGACAAATTAGAAAATTTAAACCTGGAGTTAGGTTTCTGTGCAAGATTTCCAGTTAATTTTGCTTTATACATTATTATTTAATCCCACAATCTGGAGGAAAATTGGCAAATGAACACAGCAATGATTTGGTTTAAATCGGGAGCTGTCAAATGTAATCTGAAGAAGGGCCTCGACCCGAAACGTCACCAATTCATTCTATCCAGAGATGCTGTGTGTCCCACTGAGTTACTCCATCGTTTTGTGTCTATTTTCAAAATTTCAAGACAAGAAAATACTGGGATTGTTTCAATGAGCCAGCAAGCATGGAAAGAGAAACGTTAACATTTCAGGTCAGTGGCCAACTGTCAATTTTGTTTGTCTACACACTTTCTAAGTTCTACACACTGTCCAAGAGCTTATGTATAGTGATACATGTACTGAACTGTATACACAAATGAATTTCACTGTACATGTGAGAAATAAAGAACCATACCATACTTTGGGGGGGCGGGTCTAGTCTCTGTCTAGGGAGAAACTACAGACGCTGGTTTAAACCGAAGCCAGACACAAAATGCTGGAGTAACTGAGCGGAAAGGCAGCATTTCTGGAGAGATGAGATGGAAAGGTCTGAAGAAGGGTTTCGGCCCGAAACGTTGCCTATCTCCTTCGCTCCTTAGATGTGCCGCACCCGTTGAGTTTCTCCAGCCTTTTGTGTGCCCTGGAATGGTATGAAGAAGGGTCTCGACCGGAAACGTCATCCATTCCTTCTCCCTCCAGAGATGCTGCCCGTCCCGCTCAGATACTCCAGCATTTTGCGTCTGTCTTCTCTTCTAAGTCTATGTCTCTGTCTGGCATTGGTAGCTTAGTGTGGGGTGGACACTTTGTGGCAGGCGGGGGCGCCTGCGTGCTGCAGGTGGCCCATGATATGGCAGGCGGGCAGGCGGGCGGGCGGAGGCGCCGTCGACCACCGGCTCACTATGTGGCAGGCGGGCGGGCGGAGGCGCCGGCGACCACCGGCTCACTATGTGGCGGGCGGAGGCGACCACCGGCTCACTCACTATGTGGGCGGCAGGAGGCGACCACCGGCTGAATATGTGGCGGGCGGGCGGGCGCTATCGGGCTGCGGGCCCGGCTTCGTGTTACCCAGGCACGAAGGAAGGAAGGAAGGAAGGAACTCGTCCGTCCGTACCCCGGTCAGTCATTCGGCCGGCGGATCCCCATCAGGTTGGGCGCCCGCCGCGGCGCTGTGAGGGCGAGGGGAGGGGGAGAAGGTGGACTCACCGGCAGGCGGGGGAGAATCTCGGCCGAGCAGCGGTGGCAGAAGTAGCGCGGCTGTGAGGAAGCCTCCGCCATATTCACGTAGGCCGGCCACAGTGACGTATGGCACGGGTGCCCGTGCGCGTCGGCGTGTGACGTCACGCGCCCGGATTGTGACGCGCCGTCAGCCTGTCGGTGTGCCGGAAGGAGCTGGCGCTGCCGCCGCTGCAGCTGCTTCGCGCCAAATGCTGCAGTCAACTCAGGCGGCCTCCATCAGCTGGAACGCAGCTTTACGAGGATGTTGCCAGCACTAGAGGGTGTACGCTCAAGGGAGAGGTTGAGTAGGCTGGGTCTCTCTATTCCTGAGACTCGAAAACATTATAAGTGTCATTGTTCTGTAATTGTTTTCCAAAATCATCAGAGGAACAGATCATCGGGTAGATGCACAGAGTCTCTTGCCCGGAGTAGGTGAATCCAGGATCACATGAATATTGACTTAAAAAGGTGAAGGGGAAAAAAATGTAATAGGAATCCGAGGGGTAACTGTTTCACACAAAGGGTGGCTGGTGTATGGAACAAGCTGCCAGAGGAGGTAGTTGAGGCTGGGACTATCCCAACGTTTAAGAAACAGTTAAACAGGTACATGGATAGGACAGGTTTGGAGGGATATGGACCAAGCGCTGGCAGGTGGAACTAGTGTAGCTGGGACATGTTGGCCGGTGTGGGCAAGTTGGGCCGAAGGGCCTGTTTCCACGCTGTGTCACTCTGTGACTAAGACTCTGGAAAACATGAATAGGCACAAAATGCATCTCATTTAAATTTACGGAGTAATGAAAGGCATAGATAGTGTAGATGTGGAAAGGATCTTTCCACTGGCAAACATAGTGTAGATGTGGAAAGGATCTTTCCACTGGCAAACGAGTAGGACTAGAGTTGATAGCCTCAGAATTAAAGGCCGCTCTTTTAAAAAGGTGTGGAGGATCTTATTTAGTCAGAGGGTAGTTAATCTGTAGAACATTGCCACAGAGGGCATGGGAGGCCGGCAGTGGATATTTTTAAGGCAGAGATAGACAGATTCTTGATTAAAACGGTTGTCAATAGTTATGGGGAGAAGGCAGGAAAAAGGGAGGCAGAGATTAGCCATGGCGGAATAGACTCGATGGGCTGAATGGCCTAATTCTATTCCTATAACATGTGAACGTGCAAATGCTGGAGTAACTCAGTGGGTTAGGCAGCATCTCTGGCAAACATGGACAGACACAAAGTGCTGGAGTAAACTCGGGCAGAATCTCTGGAAAACATGGATAGGCACAGAATGCTGGAGCAACTCAGATAAAAATATCCACTGGCTTCCACAGCCCTCTGTGGCAATGAGTTCCACAGATTAACTACCCTCTTACTAAATAAATTCCTCCTCACCTCCTTTCTAAAAGAGTTTCCTTTAATTCTCAGGCCTAGACTCTGGTCCTAGACTCTCCCAACAGTGGAAACATCCTTTCCACATCCACTATGCCTTTCATTATTCAGACTGTGACTCAGGCAGCATCTCTAAAACATGGATGGGCACAAAATGTTGGAGTAACTCAGGTAGCATCTCTGGAAAACATGGATAGACACAAAACGCTGGAGTAATCTGTAGAAAGGAACTGCAGATGCTGGTTAGAAGATGGATGCAAAATGCTGGAGTAACTCAATGAGACTGGCACAATCTCTGGAGAGAAAGAATAGGTAATATTTAGGGTCGAGACCCTTCAGACTGAGAGTCAAAGGAGAGGGAGACTGAAAATGTTCAGAACAAATCTGAGCCAATGCGTAGAAAGGAACTAAATGCTAAAGGCTAGAGTAACTCAGGCAGTATCTCTGGGAAACATGAATAGGCACAAATTGCTGGAGTAACTTAGGCAGCATATCCAGAAAAAAAGAATACGGTACGTTTCGGGTCGAGACCCTTCGTCAGACTGAGTCAGGGACTGAGGGAAACTAGAGGGATGAAAAGAACCAATGTCAGGAGTCAGGTGTTTTATTGTCAAGTAAGTGATAGGAGCAGAATCAGGATATCTGGCCCATCAGGTCTACTCCACCATTCAATCATGGCTGATCTATCTCTCCCTCCTAACCCAATTCTGCCTTCTCCTCACAACTTCTAACACTCCTACTAATACAAAAATCTATCTACAGGTATCTCTGCCTTAAAAATATCCATTGACTGGGCCTCCACAGATTCACCACCCTCTGACTAAAGAAATTCCTCCTCATCTCCTTCCTAAAGGAAAGTCCTTTAATTCTGAGGCAATTACTTCTGTCCCAGTTAGAACAATGAAATTCTTACTTGCAGCAGCAGGACATAATATGTACACAAAGTACACTGTAAACAATATAATAAACAAGAAAAAAGTTCCGTGTATATTTATATACATATACACACATAAGCATACGTACATATACTACTGCTAGTTTCATTGTTTGCAATCATATTTCCCTTCGTTATTACTTCTTCATTGTGGGCTCCACCTTTCCTTGGTCACCACAGCTGGCTCAGAATTGTTCTGAACCTTTTCATACCTCCTCCCTGACAGCCAGTCTGAAGAAGGGTCTCAACCCGAAACGTCACTCATTCCATCTCTCCAGAGATGCTGCCTATCCCGTTGAGTTACTCCAACATTTTGTATCTATCTTCAATCTGTCAATCGCCGGCTGGTGCTTGCAGAGTGGGTCTGGGTCATTGTAATGCAGACACACACTGCAGTTCCTTCTTTCCACAATTTGACTGCTCCACTGTGAAATTTCCTCTAGGTATGCCTATAGACAATAAACAATAGGTACAGGAGTAGGCCATTCTGCCCTGTGAGCCAGCACTGCTGTTCAATGTGATGTTGGCTGATCATCCCCAATCAGTACCCCGTTCCTGCCGTCTCCCCATATCCCCATATCCGCTATCTTTAAGAGCCCTATCTAGCTCTCTCTTGAAAGTATCCAGAGAACCGGCCTCTACTTGAGGCAGAGAATTCCACAGACTCACAACTCTCTGTGTGAAAAAGTGTTTCCTCAACTCCATTCTAAATGGCTTACCCTTTATTCTTAAACTGTGGCCCGTGGTTCTGGACTCTCCCAACATCGGGAACATGTTTCCTGCCTCTAGCGTGTCCAAACCATTTATAATCCTATATGTTTCAATAAGATCCCCTCTCATCCTTCTAAATTCCAGAGTGTACAAGCCCAGCTGCTCCATTCTCTCAACATATGTCTCTCCATTCTCTCGCCATCCCAGGAATTAACCTCGTGAATCTACGCTGCACTCCCTCCATAGCAAGAATGTCCTTCCTCAAATTAGGGGATTAAAACTGCACACAATACTCCAGGTGTGGTCTCACTAGGGCTCTGTACAGCAGAAGGACCTCTTTGCTCCTATACTCAACGCCTCATGTTATGAAGGCCAACATGCCATTCGCTTTCTTCACTGCCTGCTGTACCTGCATGCTAACTTTCATTAACTGATGAACAAAGACCTCCAGATCCTGTTGTACTTCCCCTTTTCCCAACTTGACACCATTTAGATAATAATTTGTAGATAATAAGTTCTCTCTCTGATGGGAGTTGCTCCCACTTCAGTGATTTCTTCTGCTTTATCACCCACCATGTCCATATCTACCTATAACCTATCATAAGTTTGAAGAAGGGTTCTGACCTGAAATGTCACCTATTCCTTTTTTCCAGAGATGCGGCCTGACCTGTTGAATTACTGCAGCATTTTGTGTCTATCTTTGGTATAAACCAGTACCTTATGCAGGAAGGAACAGCAGATGCAGGTTTATACCGAAGATGGATGCGAAATGCTGGAATAACTCAGTGGGTCAGGCAGCATCCCAGGAGAAAAGGAATAGGTGAAATATTATTTCATACGCCAATTGTGCTGTGCCTTTGATCTGTCAATCAGCGGCTGGAGCTTATAGAGCGTGTCTGGGTCATTGCAATGCAGACACACACTGCAGTTCCCTCTTTCCACATTTTGACTGCGCTACTGCAAAATCTCAGGTATGCCTACTTTGCAGAAGCTGTAATGTAATGATAGTGCATATATTACGACATGTCTCAGACATAACACAAGACACCTCAAACCCCCTTCATCTCTTCTGTTTTCTAGGCCCCCACTTCCTCATGTTTACTAAGCTGAAGAAGGGTCTCGACCCAAAACGTCACTCATTCCTTCTCTCCAGAGATGCTGCCTGTCCTGCTGAATTACTCCCGCATTTCGTGTCCACCTTTGGTGCAAATCAGCATCTGCTGTTCCTTCCTACGCACTTAACTCTTGCATTGTGTATTACGCAAATCAGTCTTGGTCCAACAGTGGTCTGTCCAAATTAAGACCACGGCAAGATATTTCCAACTAATTAATATGTTATTTTCAGATAGACACCAGATGCTGGAGTAACTCAGCGGGTCAAGCAGCATCTCTGGAGAAAAGGGATAGGCGACGTTTCGGTTCAAGACCTTTCTTCAGACTGAGAATCAGGGGAAAGGGAAACGTGAGATATAAAAAAAATAAAGATAGATAAAAATGAATGAAGGATATGCAAAAGAACAAATCAAAGCCAGCAACAATGATCAAGGAAAGGTGGAGCCCACAATGGTCTGTTGTTAGTTGTGGGAGGGTGATAATGAGTGATACAGACAGTAACACTCAGCATTACAACAATGAAATTAGTACGATGACTGGGGTGAGGGAGGGACGGAGAGAGAGGGGATGCAAGGGTTACTTGAAGTTAGAGAAATTAATATTACTGAAGAAGTTCTCCTCTCTTACGGGAGTTCTGTGAGGCCCTCTCTCACTGTTCCCGCTCTGTGATTTCTGCTGCTCTCCTGCTCACTCACCACCACCTCCCTACCTATGCCCACCTATTACCTATCATCAGTTTGAAGAAGGGTTACGACCTGAAACATTGCCTATCCATGTTCTTCAGGGATTCTGCCTAACCTGCTGAGTTACTCCAGCATTTTGTGTCTATCTTTGATATAAACCAGCACCTGAACTTCCTTGTGTCAGGAGGAACTGCAGATGCTGGTTTATACCCAAGATAGACACAAAATGCTGGAGTAACTCAGTGGGTCGGGCAGAATCCCTGGAGAAAAAGAATAGGAACCCTTCTTCAGACCGGATGTTCCTTGTTATTCCACCTATTGCCTGCCAGGCATTGTCCTGCCTTTCCTCTCTCCAGCTCCCCTTATCCCACCGAGATCAGTTCGAAGAGGGGTCCTGGCCTGAAACGTTACCTATCCATGTTCTCCAGGGATGCTGCCTGACCACTGAGTTACTCCAACACTTTATTTTTAAACACAAGAAAGTGCAGGTGCTGCGATCTTGAGTACAACACAAAGTGTTGGAGTAACTCAATGGGTCAGACAGCATCCCCAAGAGAGTGTGTCAATAGTGTCTCTCTTTGTCATAAGTACCGAAATGAAACAAAGAAATTCATACTGGCGGCAGCAGCAACGCAACAGGTTTGTAAACACAGGATTCATGGAGAATACAATAAACAAACAAAGAAAAGCACTTTTTAAAAAATCCAATATAATGCAACGGTAAAGGTTCCTTGTGCAACCCTGGAGTTTAGTTGGAGTTTGTAGCGTTCAGTAACCTGATGGTTATTGGGAAGAAGCTGTTACTGAACCTGAACGTTACAGTTTTCAGACTCCGGCACCTTCTTCCCAATGCAGGAGTGAAATGCGAGCTAGCCTATCCATTCCTTCTGTGGAACGCTAGTTCACGATGTTTACACTACATTGTCTCTCTCCTTTGTTACCATTGCAATAACTCGTTATTGTGGAAAGTTACATTCCACGCTTACTACACGGATGATTTGCAAAAAATAATGAACACGGTCAGGCGGCATCTATGGACGGAGAAGCAGAAGTAATGTTGCAAATGATGGAACTTGAAACAAAAAGGAAATGCAGGTAGTTTCTGTTATGACATGTGTCTTCACAACATGAATTTAATCCTTGAATTAGAAAGCATTATTTCTATTACATGGCACTAATTGGTTATAATGCCCATTTGATGGGGAACTAGAAAACCTATTAAAAGTAAATTGAAAATTGGCAAGAGGAAAGAAAGCTGTCTTGGGAAAAAATAAAATCCACCAACTACCTGCAGTAATCAGCTACCAATGTCTCTCAAAAACATAGCTGCTGCTCTCACCGCGACAGGCCATGAAATTGAAATACCTGGGACAACATACTTCATCTATAGACGCAGTCAGCCTAACAAGTATGGTAGGAAAGTTACTGGAGAGGACTCTGAGGGACAAGATATAATGCATTTGAAAAAACTGAGGTAATTAGGATAGTCAGCGTAGTTTTATGTGGGAGATCATGTCTTACAAATTTGATTACGATTATTGAAGAGAAGTCCAAGAAGGATGATGAGGGCAATGCTGTTGATGTAGTCTATATGAACTTCAGAAAGTCCTTTGAATAAGTTCGGCATGCAGGCTGCACTGGATGGATAGATTCAGGAAGAGCTAGCTAACTGGATACAGAACTGGCTTCATTGTAGGAAGCAAAGGCTGGTATTGGAAGGTTGTTTTTCGGACTGAAGTCCTGTCTACCTGTGGTGTGCCTCAGAGTTTTTGTGCTTGGCCCATTGCAGCTTGTCATCTACTTCAACGATTTTGATGAAAATGTACATGGCACGATTAGTACGTTTGCAGATGACACTAAATTATGTGGTGTTGTGGGCAGTGAAGATTGTTGTCAAGAATTACAGCAAGATTGCGAGATTCAGATTCACATTTATTGTCACATGCACTAATTAAGGTCCAGTGCTATTTGAGTTACCATGCAGCCATACAATTAAAAGAACACAACACAATTAAAAAGAACGATAGAACTTAACATAAACATCCACCACAGTGATAACTGTGATGGAAGGCAATAAAGTACAGTCAGTCTTTCTCCTTTTGTTCACCCGTGTTTGGGGCCTTGACCCTCTGCAGTCGCCGCTATGGATGGCCTGATGTACAAGCCCTCTCTATGGCATGATCGAATCTCCGCCGTTGGGACGGATGGAACCCACTCCGCGGCTTGGCGTGCCCGAATTGGCCACTTTCTTACCAGAGACCGTGGCTTCTCGATGTTATAGGCCGCAGGCAGACCAGCGGTCGGAGCTCTTCTCAGGCGATCCCCGACAAGGGATCTCTGGCTCCGGGATGGTAAAGTCCTCTCCACGCCTGCTGCTAGAAGCTCCACAGATCGCGGCTTCACAATGTTGAAGTCAGCAGGCCGGGCAGTCGGAGCCTTTCAACTGGCTCCGCGATGTTAAAGTCCACGCCCCGCCTGCTGCTGTAGCTCTGGGCCAGTCTCCCAGAAAGGCTGCACCAATCCAAGTTGTTAGGCCGTGAGGGAGGGCGAAAAGCAACTAGGAGAAAAGTCACATCTCCACTGAGGTAAGTGACTGGAAACGGTTTCCCCCTTCTCCCCTCCACGCACCACCCCCACATAAAACATACCGAGAGACATTACCACATACATTTAGACATACTAAAAAAAACAAAAAAAGTCGAAATGACTGACGAACTGCTGGCGAGGACGCCGCGCGCGGCGCCACTCTATGACATTTGTGATCAGCTGGGCAAGTGGATTGAGGAATGGTTAATGGCATTTAATGCAGATAAGTGTGCGGTGTTGTATTTTGTGTCAAACTAAACCAAGTCAAACCAAGGAAGGACCTTCACAATGAAAGGTAGGGCATCGTGTTATGGAACATAAGAATCCTGCAGTACAGGTACATAGTTCCCTGAACGCAGCATCACAGGTAGATAGCATGCCAAATCAGGCGTTGGGTACATTGGTCTTCATCAGTCAGGGTAATGAGTTTAAAAGTTGAGATGTTGTAATTCAGTTGTAAAAGACGTTAGTCAGGTTACATTTGGAGTATCATGTTCAGTTTTGGTCACCCTGCTGTAGGAAAGATGCCATTAATGAAGACCAACACCAATTAATCACCATACTTCCTTGGGTCACTAGGGTATAACCTTTTGGATATTATATTATAGTAGTACAATAAGTTGGTGAGGCCGCATTTGGAGAATAATGTACAATTTTGGTCACCCTGCTATAGAAAGCCTGTCATTAAGCTGGAAAGAGTGCAGAGAAGATTTACGAGTAAGTTGCCAGGACTCGAAGGCCAGAGCTGTAGGTAGAAGTTAGGCAGGTTAGGACTTTATTCCTTGGAGCGCAGAAGGCTGAGGGGTGATCATAAAGACAGGTATAAAATCATGAATGGGTTAGGCTGAATGGACAGATCTTTTTTTCCAGGGTAGGGGAATCAAGAACTAAGATGAGAGGGGAAAGATTTAAAGAAGCATGAGGGGCAACTTTGGCACATTGAGAATGATGGGTATATGGAACGAGCTGTAGTTGAGCAGCTCGTTCCATATACTACAATAACAACATTTGAAAGACATTTGGGCAGGAATATGGATAAAGTGGTTTAGAGGGAAATTAGCCAAATGTGGGCAAATGGCTCAAGTTTAGATGAGGCATCTTGGTCAGCGTGGACAAGTTGGACGTAAAGGTATCTTTCCAGGCTGTATGACTCCATTACTTAATTTCCTTTCCCCTCCTGAGTTCCTTTGGGATTTGTTTTGCTCCAGAATATAGCATCTGCAGTCCAGTGTCTCTTGTTTGGAGATGGCTGTTTATATTTTTCTACCCAAAGATTCCGATCAGAAAGAACATCCTTGTTTCTCATCCGCTGCTGCAAGCCATTTTGTGCCTTATAGTGCTCTTGCCTTTGCTCTTTGAGTTTCTGATTGAATGGAAATGATTATTATTTGTGTAGGAAGGAACTGCAGATGCTGGTTTAAACTGCAGATAAACACAAAAAGCTGTCTGAAGAAGGGTCTCGACCTGAAACGTCACCTATTCCTTTTCTCTGAAGATGCTATCTTACCTGCTGACACACCAGCTTATTATGATTATTATTTGTATTGTTTTAGTGACTATCCTAGGGCATGCTTTGTTCTTTAAATTTTACTTCGGAGTCACGTGAGTGATTCCGTGAAGAAGCCCGCCAGTGCGCATGCTCGTCATGATGCCGTTTCGCATGGCTCAGCGACTGACTGGCAGGCGCAACGGTCCTGCCAGCGGTAAGTTTAAACATGCAGGTAAGTTTTTATATCTAACCAGGTTTTGTTTTCTCTTGCAGTAACCTCTTCTTATAGAGGTTTCCTGCTCGATATTGTCGCAAAGTCTGGCGAGCCGCAGAGAAACCGGCTTGGTCTGTGGGGAGTCTCCGGTCCTAAACCGCAGAATCGTGGAAGCCGGCAGTCGTCGGGTTCGCGACTCCAGTCGCTGACAATGAGGTCAGCGGATCCCAGACCGCTGTGGTTCCCGTGGAGGGGTAAATCCAGCGGGCGGTATCACTATCAGAGTCGCTGACAATACGGTCAGAGGCTCCCAGACTGCTGTGGTTCCCGTCGAGGGGTAAACCCAAGAGGCGGTATTATTATCCAGTCGCTGTCAGTGCGGTCAGCGGCTCCCAGACTGCTGTGGTTCCCGTGGAGGGTTAAATCCAGAAGGAAGGTGGTATCACCAGCAGAGTCGCTGACAGCACGGTCAGCGGCTCCCACACCGTTGTGGTCCTCAGGACATGGGTTATAATCAACTATAAAGCGGTCTGGCCTATGGGCTCGGGATGAGTCGGGCCGGGAGGGTTCCCCTCCGGTGATAATAAGTTTGGGCTAAACTAGATGGAGCTCCTAATTGAAAGGATGTTCCATCAAGACACACTCCAACAGGAGGAGTAGTGTCAGCACCGGCCTACGGGAGAGCCCGCGCTAACAGTGTCTATTCAGGGATGCTTAATTAGACGGTTGTCCAGGATGGAGCTCCTAATGGAGAGGATGTTCCACTAACACACACTCCAACCGGAGTAGTAGTGTCAACGTCGGCCTCTGGGAGTTCCCGCGCCAGCAGCGCCTGGTTAGGGCTGCTTAATGTCTCCCTCTTAGAGGAGGAGAGCTTGCGGGGCAGAATTATACTGCCGCCGAGTATGTTCCATTCTGGTATAGGCCTATTGGAAGGCCATATCAGCGCAGGTACCCTCAGGGGCCTGAGCCAGCACCTGTTCAGGGCTGCCTACGATCTCCCCCTTTATGGAGAGGACTACGAATGGTCAGTAGGTAACTGACTTCAAATTCTAAAGATGTCCGTGGAACACACGGGAGCACATGTGTATGGGTTCAAGGCAATCCTCGCAGACGAAGGTGTTGCTGCCAGAAGAGTTGGTTACCAGCCATTGTCAGAATACCTGCAAGGGGTCAGAGTTCCCCTCACGCTACAAGTGCCGGCAGTGAACAGAGCTCTAGCTGCTGAAACTTCTATTCAGGTAAGACCTATTCAACAGGCAAAACCTGGATGAGGAAGCAAAAACTGTCAGACCAATTAGGTACCAACGACAAGCAAAGCTTCATTGGTTCGGCGACAACACACTCCACGTGTCCATTGGCAGTGAGCGGTTCACTTAAGCTATGGCAGCATGAAAACTGGACAGATGTTCCAAGCAACCTACCAGTCCTACTCTATACCAAGGCATGGGGTAAGTGGACCACTTACAAGTTGTTAATTTACACTTGTTTGTACAACACACGTATAGTTAAGGTATTGTCACCTAACCATGTAAAACTGCACAATACTAATATTCCAAGCAGGATTTGGAATTAGGGCCAGTATTGTCTTTTAAGACAGGATCAGTATTATGGCCAGGATCGCTTTGAGACAGGATCGAAATATGGCCAGAGTTGTTTCACGACAGGCTTAGAATCATAAACGAGCGAATAACACATTTTCCCCAAACATTGCCTCAAGTTATGTGATAAATTATTTCACATTATAAAAAATGAAAATAATGCCCTTTCCATTGAAAGGCAAGTTTATCACAAATACTAATTGATATATATATTTTTATGGCATGACAAAGCAACAATTATAGAGAACCGAACATTGCGTGTCTAAATCTGACACCATGACTGGTTCCTTTTTACTTTAACAGTAATCTACAGCCTCCTGCGGCCTTGCATCTTTGCTCGAGTGGCTCATCCTGTGCCATTCCTGTGAATGTATTTTCCTCATTAACAGAGTGATTTTTCCACCTTTCAGTGTCTAGTTCCTACTGAATGTATCCAATTTTTAACCATCTAGAAATACATTCCTCTATAACTATCAGTTTTACTGAACCCAATGTGGTTTTTGTGTGTAATAAGCAGTCTCATTGCCACAGAGACTCTTACCTACTGCAACATTTTCATCAATGTTCATACACACACACACACACACACACACAACTTAAAGCCGGCAGGATATGCTTATAGTTTAACCTTCGTTTCAGGTCTTCTTGGTGTGCTTTGTTTGGTAGATTCATAAACATATATGATAATGCAATTTGTATCCACATGCAATTATAACGTAACATTTGCAATGTTTGCACTCTTATTTTGATACTAAAGTTATCAGAATTATTATTTTCAATGTTCAAGTTTTTTGAATCATAGATAGAGTTAGAGTCCATTTCTTAAGGCATTTCAAGATTATTTATCTCCTGCCTTTATATTTTTTACAATTTTGGACAGATTAATATATACATATATAATATATATATATACATATAAATACATATGTACATATATATATATATATATATATATATATATATAAATATATATATATATATATATATATATATATAATATATATTAACATTTACATATATATCCCCTTTTCCATATTGGGATATTATGAATGCATCTGATAACTTCTTGGTTAATATATTGTCCGTTTATAAGACGGTAACACACTCTGAGCCCTATTATTGGCGCTATCAATTAGATACTTAGAAAATGCAATCCACAAGGAATTCACATATATCTAATATGATAAAATAACTTTAACTGTATATACAGACCTCCAATTTCTTATAACAAAATATTGTTTTTTAGACTTATTTCTGCAAATTGCAGGTATAACACTTCTTTATACATAATTATTTTTATTGATATATTGTTATATTGGTTAACATTCATAGACTTCTTTGACCATCAGCTGTTGTGATGGTCTGGTCAACCTGTAGATAGTAAAATTCATATTTTCATGTCATGGAGGTTTTTTGTACAACAATAAATTACTGCAGGGTTTCTCAAACCTGGAGATCCCATGGGTGCAGCAGCATCCAAAGAGCGAAGGGAGACAGGCAACGACCTAGGTCGAGACCCCTTTTTTGACTTCAATAAATTGCTGCCACTATGAATCATCACTAGCAGTTCAAAATTCACACAATATTTATGAAACCATAAAGGACCCGTATTAGGCCACCACAATGCCTCTGGCAGTGTCCCGCTACATTTTCATCAGACACTGCCCTATTAAACAAAAATGAGGAACACAAAGAAATCTTTTCCTCATGTAATTGGGAGAAAAGCATCCACCTTCACTGTTCTTGGTTTACCCACAAGAAATATTCGAAAGATCGGTGATTTAATCTGTATGCAATCAGATTAATCGTAAGTAATCCATATTAATGACAATATGTTTTTTCTCCCAAATTTGTTATCTTCCGATACCATTGTCTCTTCCCTAGATATACACAGGTGGACTAACTTTAAAATATGCCACATCTGTTTACTTAGATAATCCCATGATTGTTATTTGACTTATCTTGTGACCCACAAGAAACATTTGAAAGATCAGTGATTTAATCTGTATACAACCAGATTAATCGTAAGTAATGCAAAATAATGACAATATGTTTTTCTCCCAAATTTGACCATTCTTAACATATGCCACAGCCGTGGTATTGTTCATCTTGATACGACATGGACAGTTCCATAATAAAACAATCGATCTTTTTAATCCATAACTCCCTTATACTTCAACAATTAATACGAATGTTTGGAAAATTTCTTAGGACAAACCATTTATGTTCGCCTGGTATTATTGTTCTGCAGTCCGAACAAGAGACATATCAATTGTTATAAGAATAGATAATATTCTTATCTTTACCCAAACATTCACAGAAGCTGTACATCATCTGTAACACTTGCTTCAGTTTGCAACAGCTGTTAATCTTATAGTTGAAGCAGCTTATGAACCTTTTTTACATTACTTTAATAATGATAACGTATCATTTGATATTTTGCATAAGCCTCTTCACAAGGCAATACATATTCTTATAAGCTTCTGTATTCCTTCTTTTGGAACTTTATTTTATTTACTTAATATGTCGACAACAATTAGACATATTTGTATCATGGAACCATTTTCCCCCCTCTCTTATGGTGCTTGAATTACTTCTGAATTCAGAATAGTAATTTATAAATATTTTATTAATGCCTGAGCATATGCTTTATGTAATGGGTCAGTCCTTACCTACCACCAGGTTTGTAATGGCAGCACTAATTTGCAGCTGCTCTTATCTCTTCCAATTTAAATGTAATCGAGATAACCCATGACCATGACCTCATTAGTGCAAGTGCTGATCTTTTATCAGTATAATTGTTCCTTCAGTGTTCGGTTTAACAGCCTTGAACTGATTGATTGTTTGGACAATGTTTTTAACTTGCACAGCTTGACCCACTTTAATTAATTTCAAGCACCTGAATATTGATTAACACTTTGTTAATCACAACAGTTTTTCCATGTTCTAGATGTTTCCATTTTCTAACACTGTGAAAGTGTAAATATAATGATGTTTTGTATGGTTTTATACCATGAAATCTTTTACACTGAGGTAATTTATAATATACATGTACGCAACCCTTCTTATTAAATTACTTTTGAGTGCAAACCTGAAATCAATTTTTAAAGTTTTCTTATACAGGTGAACCAATCCTTCCTTAGATATATTGGTTAATAATCATAATACACCTGTAATCCCCCATAATTGGAGATTTCATGAACTTATTTTATAACCAGATGTTTGCACCTTTTCAACGTACTTCAAGCATTCTTTCAAGCATTATATAGGTTTAGATAAGGCTATGTTTGGATTATACCACTTCTGCCTTTGTTTTGATCCATTATCAAATCTTTCATTGGATCATAGTTTTTTCACCGCAAGTTAAAAAGATCTTTGCCTTTGTTTTGATCCATTATCAAAATTTTTCATTGGATCATAGTTTTTCTCCCCAAAGTTTAAAGATCAGTAGTCTGTTCTTTTGAAATTAATATCTTTGATTTATCATAAGGCAGGTTTATTCTATAATAATCAGGAGTTTAATATCCTGATTTGTATTGATCTGCAAACCTATAGTGCAGATTCGGTAAATTATATATATTTTCTTCCTATTGAGCTCCACAACTGATGGCAATTTATTTTATTTTGAAAGTATTACTTATTTGCCACCATTTTGAAATACTTTGAAATTGTATTTCTTATATCTCATATTATTTGAGACATGGATATTTATAAACGGATTTACCGTTGATATTTTAATAAAACATAAAAGTTTTAATCGTATTCTTGAAGTTGGTGAGATACCATATAATTAATGTTGGCAGCTAGGTTTTCTTCCATAGCCTCACCACTTCCTTTAGATATAGCAAAATCTTTTGCTATCTCAGGCACATCTGGCCTCACTTTTTTATTTGTGGTGTGCATTCATAATTCACATCACCACTTGCAGGGTCTGTCTTTTGCAGCCCTGATCCACTTGGAATTATATCCAAAGAGACTTCCTCCACCCTAATCCAGGGTTCAATTCTCAATTTGGCACATAGCCATATTTTGTATATTCAAGCCCCTCAGGATCTTTTTTGGGCTGTTTTGGGTACTGTGACCCTTGTCTCTTTTTATATTTTGGAGTACTTTCTCCATATCGCGATTTTTATTAACTTTTTTAAAGTAACAGCCTTTCTGTCTTTTAAAATTCCCTGCCAAAAGATTGTGGAGCATTTTTTACCTCTCTAACCGTAATTTTAACGGTACCAGTATCGGAACCGCCCCGTAATTAATCTCTCGTCCCGATCGCTGGGTATTCCCCTGGGACTTCTTTTCAAAACTCCGTTATTTTAACAGAGTATATCTGTTCAATTTAAACTTTTAGTTTGTTTTTAAAATCCTTTAAAATCCTGGTTTCCACCAGGCACGGAGTTTTCCAGTCCTAAAAAAAATTTTTCAACTGCACTTACCTGCCGGTTCCGAACCTACCGCTGTCGAGGAGCTGTCTGTGCAGCTCCTGCTTCTGCCGTCGAGGAGCTGTCTGTGCAGCTCCGCTTCCTGCCGTCTGCTTCTCACGTGACTCCGAAGTAAAATTGTGAATGTCACCTCTAGTCAGAGGTGGAGCAGATTTATATCAGTTGCCAATTCTTCAGTCATTGCTATCAACTATCTATAAACCCTAGGTGCATTATATGGGTAAAGGGTTATGACCCAAATATGCATAATCTGCATGCTCAACTGCAGGTTGATACACAATGGTGGTGGCATATGTTAGTCACTAGGGTGCAATCAAGTAAAAGCATCCTGTACTAATTTACACAATCTCAATTGCCACTGGTGTATCATCAAGTACAGATCAATGACAACATAGAATGAGTGTTGGATCACAAAGTATTTATGAAATTATGGTTCGATGGAACACCGAATGTCGATGTAATGTTCATGCCTATTCACAGCTGCAAAACTATGAGGCATAACAGTGGCGAGAAGTACATTATCGCTACACCAAGGAGGAATGTTCGTTATGTCTTCCTCCATTTTGCCCATCAGTTGGATCTTGAAATAAAGTCAGCAAGATTCTGCTTAGGCTTTTGTACTGGCTGACTGGACTGTGCAGCATTGATTCCTGTTTGTCAGGAATATTAATACTATCTTATACGATTATTCTGCACGCAGAGCTTTGCTGGTCAGCATGTGGCTCGGAAAACCAGCCTCTGCATGATAAAATCAATTTATTCTTTTGCAGATTCTGAGTAGACTGCTCCTACGGCTCGGGTTGTCACACCGACCCATGTATGTACTCACTGCAGAGGGCAGGGATAACATCCCAAAAAAGCAGTACAGTTGTCGCCAGGAGATGGGAAGAGCTTTGTTTAATGCTGTTACATTTAACACAGTACAGATACTGACGACTTTAAGTTCATTTTCCAATAGGTCTTTGACAATAATTGAGTTATAATGTCATTAACTGTGCATAATGTGCCTTCCCATCATATTTGCTGCAGCGAATTGGATCCACTCTGTCGAGCTCACACCGGATATCGAGTTTGTAAAGGATCATTACCACGTTCCCCCAGGATAAGTACAGGGCAGTATGGGATACTGACATTGTGCTGGCACTGCTTTGCCGAGGGCTTGTGCTACATTCTAGCTTTGGCCATCTCATAAGGTGGTTATCCTCATGGCGCTGGTCCCAGTGCAATGGGTCCAGTCACTACATAATTGTGACTGGACAGGATGGTTACACCTGCAAATAATATTATATTTAAGCAGAGCGGAAGGGGAGTCAGGTCCCAAATGAGTTCATGACATATTCAGGGACCTTTAGTTATGTGAGGTCACACATTCACAACAATATGTCAAGATCACCAAGCAATGTTGTTAGTTCCAGAAAAGCTTTATAAGAAGGTGTCAGTTGAGACCATCCCCAGCGGTGAAACGGGGTTTGGTTTATATAGTAGATATGAATTAAATCACTCCACCAGGTCTGCTACAACATCAGTAGCAAGGGTTATTTACGTTCCGCTGGGCCATATCCTAGCAGCTGCAGGATGGTCGAACGAGCGAACCTTCCAAACACTTATAATAACCCATTGTCAGACCAGGGTTAATGAATTAAAGAAGTGAGCATTGGTCCAAGATAAATTATATCAGGAATATTAATAATGAAAAATATCGAGATACCAGATGAATTAAACAGACAATTTACAGTAACTTCCTCTCTAAATCATGCGTTGAAAAGAAGGGGGGGGGGGTGGGGTGGGGGGGGGGTCTCTGCGGGGGAGGAAATGTGATCAACAGGGCAGGGATATTGAGCAAATTGTAACTGCAGTCTATTATGTGTCTGGATCCTAATGGACTACATCCTGGGATTGTAGACGTGGCTGGTGAGATGGTTTACACTGATGATCTTATCTTATCTATCGATATTTACAACTCTCGTGTTGGTTTGTCCGGGTTCTATTCCGCGAATATTCGTTTTGGGCGTTTGTGAATCTCCTCCCTCAAAATTAGCAAAATCGAAACAATTTTTACATATTCCCTGAGGGTTTTTCCTCCTCCTCTTAATGTTTGTAATATTAGAACATCCGGTTCAACCTTTCCCTGCTTTTTCGGTAAAAAACATAAAACATTTCAAAATCAAACAGCTTCTCACCCATAGAACGTTGACGAACGTTCCGTCGTGTGATGTCACAATGCCCAATGCTCACAGATGTCCAATCGCAATGGATCTCATTTACATCTGCCTTTGCTCCAGCCCCAGCCCCCCCCCTCCCCCGCCTGTGTCGAAGCGTGTGATCACGAGTATGGGAATAGAGGGAGAGGAGTGGGGGTGATAGGGAGTGGGGAATAGATGGACTGCCCCTACCCCTCCCCTCTCTTCCTCCTCTCTCCCCCCACTCCTCTCCCCATCCCTCCACACTTTCCCCTCTCCTCACCCCTCTCCCCATCTACCCCTGTCTACCGCTTCAACCCTCCCCGATCATCCTCCCCTCCCCCATCCTCAGCCTCCGCTCTCTCCCTTCCACCCTCCCGCCTTCTCTCCCCTCTCCTCCCCCCTCCCCCACTCTCTCCCCATCTTACCCCTCTCCCCCTCTCCCCTCCTGCTCCCTCCCCCTCCCCCATCTCACCCCTCTCCTCACCCCTCTCCCCCCTCTCCTCAGCCCTCTCTCCTCAGCCCTCTCTCCTCTGCCCTCTCCCCTCAGCCCCCTCTCCCCACCCATTTCTCCTTCCCCCTCTCATCACCCCCTCTCATCACCCCTCTCCATCTCCCCTCCTCACTCCTCTCCCCATCTCCTCCCCTCCTCCCTTCCCCCTCTCTCCCCCCTCCTCTTCCCTCCCTCCAATTCCCTCCGCCCCTCCCCCTCCCCGCTCTCCTCCCAACCCCCCTCTCTACCTTCCCCCGCCCTCCCCCCTCTCTCGCTTCCCCCTCCCCCTTTCCCCCCTCACCCTCGCACTGCCCCTTCCCCTCTCCACTCTCTCCCCATCGCCCCCTCTCCCCTATCCCCCTCTCCATCTCCCCCTCTCCTCCTCCCTCCCTCCCTCCCCCTCTCTCCACCACACCCCCCCTCTGACCCTTCCCCCCTTCCCCTCTTAGTGGGGGGTTGGTTACAGTGTGTGTGTGTATGGGGGGGGGGGGGTAGTGGTTAGTGTGTATTGGGGGGCTGGTTAGTATGTGTGCTGGGGTGGTTAATGTGTGTTGGGGGGTTGGATAGTGTGTGTGTGTGGGGGGGAGGGGGGTGGTGGTTAGTGTGTGTGTGTGACGCCGCAACCTCCCCCCCCCCCCCACTCCCCTCGCCCACCCCATCTCCCCGGCCCACCCCCCCCTCTCACCCCCTACCCCCTCTTCCACCTGTGTGTGTGTGTGGGGTGGTTAGTGTGCGTGTGAAGCCGCAGCACCCAACCCCCTCCCCCCCCCCCCCCCCCCCCCCCCCACCACCATTGAGCGTGTTGGGGGGAACAGACCCAGCGGGTCTGCACTTGGCCTAGCAAGTTTTTAAATTCACTACATTTGAAGTAGGTATAAGTAGTTTGCAAAAACAGCAAAGGAAACTCCATTATTCCAAAGGGCAGGAAATTACAGACCCTTGGGAAAATGGAACATTTGAAAAGTTACTGGTAATTAAGCAAAGTCAATATGATTTTATGGAAAGGAAATTATCCTTAGCCAATTTATTTTAATTTTTTGGAAGAATTAGCATAGATTTGTATAAATCGGGAACTGGTGGGTATGTTGCATTTTTAAATTAAATAAGGCACTTCATAAAATGTCACAACTAAGGTTATTAAGGAAAATAAAACTCGTGTTTAAGGAGGTGATATATGACATGCAAAGATTGGCTGGCTTTAAAAAAGCAGGGCAGGCATAAATGGACAGGTTTGGAGGGATATGGATCAAACGCGGACAGGTGAGACTAGTGTAGCTGAGACATGTTTGCCGGTGTAGGCAAGTTGGGCTGAAGGCCCTATTTCCACACTCCACACTATTGCCACAGGGACCAGCACTGGGACCTCAACTTACAATATACATAAATAACTTTTTTGAAAGCATCAAAGGTGTGGTTGCTAGATTTCATCATGACACAAAACTAGGCAAGAAAGTTAGTAATAAAGAGAACATATTACAGAGGGATATAGGTAAGTAAGCAGGCAAAACTAAATTAAAGTAAACTAAGATCTGACAAATTAAGTATTTACCATCATGGCAGAAGATATAGAACCATTGAGCTGGCTTGCATGGAAACAGGCCCTTCGGCCCACGTTGTCGATGCTGACAAAGCTGTCATATTGTCTAGTCTATAGATACTGTGTGGAAACAGGCCCTTCGGCCCACTGAGTACACGCCGCCCAACAACCACTTGTACATTAGTTCTATCCTACACACTAGGGACATTTATAGAAGCAATTAATCTACAAACCTGTATGTTTTTGGAATGTGGGAGGGAACCAGAGCACCCAGACAAAACCCAGGTGGGCACAGGGAGAACGTACAAACTCCATACAGACAGCACCCATAGTCAGGATCGAACCCAGGTCTCTTGTACTATAAGGCAGCAACCTTTCCACTACTTATACTGCCCTATTGGGTTAGTCCCATTTGCATGCTCTTGGCCCAGATCTTCCTAAACATTCCCCATTAATATACCAGTATGTTTCCAAATGTCTTTTTAAATAGCTTCCTCTCGCAGCTCATTGGAGATACAAACAACCCTATGTGAGCAATCTTGCCCTGAGGTCCCTCTTTAATTCTTCCCCTCTCACCTATACACTCTAGTTTTTGGATCCTCTATCCTGGGAAAAAGACTGTATGCATAAAATACCTTATCCATGCCCCTCATGATTATGTAGTAAGGTCACCCTTCAGCTTTGTCCCATGTCCCAAATATGTCCCAGCCCATCCAACCTCTCCCTATAACTCAAGGCTGCAAGACCAGAAAGGAAGCATGTTATATAAATAGCGAGAAGCTGCAGAGCTCTGAGATGCAGGCACATCTCGGTCTTTGCCTTTACAAATGCCTTTATGCAGGTTTTGCAAATATAATAAGTAATCAGGAAAATTAATGGAATGTTACATTTTATTGCTTGGGAAAGTAAATACAAAAGTAGGAAGGTTGCACCACAATTAAATAGAGAATTAATGAAACCACACCTGGTATATTGTATTGAATATTAGTCACATTATGTGAGGAAAGATTTTAGTACATTGGAAGCAATTCCTAAAATATTTACCAGACTACCACCTGTCTTTTGAATTGTCTTTTGAGGACAAGGTGGAAACGTTGGGCTTATTTTATCTGCAGGAGTTTAGAAGAGTGAAAAATAAATTGACTGACTCATGTATGGGGTTTTGGAGTGATGGACGGTCCCTCTTGTGGAGGAAGCTAGAGCTGGAAGTAACTGTTAAAAAATAAACGGTCGCACACGTTTAAGGCAGATGAGGCTTATCTACTTTGCTCAAACGGTGAGTGTTTAAACTCTCTTCCTCAAACTATGATAGTAGCAGTCTTTCAATATTTTATAATGTTGACGTGGATAATACTTGATAAGTAAGGAGGTGAGCGGATACTTTGAGTAATCGCGAATAGAAGGCTGAGGTTTCATTCAAATTAGACACAATCTTGTCTGGCAGAACAGACAAGAGGGATGAAGCAGTCCACTCCTGCTCCCAATTTGTATACTCCTAGCCTTATTTTCAGTGCAAATTCTGCAAACCTTCCATGATTCAAGTGGAAACCGTGGAGTATCATATATTTATCCACCTCAGCATAAACAAATATTGAAAAATATGATAATATTATAAGTATATATGCTTATACCCTAGTTTAAGAAAGAAAGTTTAAGGACTCACCACTTAAGCTAAGAAGATATGCCTCATCTGCCTTAAACGCGTGGAGCCCTTTATTTTTTAACAGTGACTTCCAGCTCTAGCTTCCTGCAGAAGAGGGAACGTCCATCATTTCAAAACCCGTTATTTAAAGGCAACGTTTCGGCTCAGGATCCTTCTTCAGTCTGAAATGTCGCCTAACCATGTTCTCTGGAGATGCAGCCAAACCCACTGTTACTCCAGCCCTTTGTTTATTTTGCTGTATACTAGGATCTGCAGTTCCTTGTATCTTCTCTCTGGTAGTTATTTAAAAGTGGACGTGCAAAGATTGATCAGCCAGTGTATTTTCTGGCCTTTTGGTTAACTCTGAATTTAACATCTCACATTTCAGGTCAAAGATGCTTTACATTTGTAAATGTATCAAGCTTGTGACCTAGTTTCAGCGGTACCTTTACAAGAATATATTTGTTAATATAAGTTTGTACATTGCCGGTATAATATTATATATATATATTTTTTAATGATAACAAGCAAGCAGAAAATTGTGGATATAGCCCTGTCCATCTTACAGACCAAGCATGTGTTGCCTCAGAAAAGCATAATCAAAGATGTCCCACCCCGGTCATTCCTTCTTTTCCCCACTCCCGTCAGGCAGAAGAGACAAAAGCTTGAAAATATGCACCTTCAGGCTCAGGAACAGCTTCTCCCCTCTGTTATCAGGCTTCTGAATGGCCTTTTCATGAGCTAGGATACTGTCTGATTCACCTCAACCTCATTGTGGACATTGGAATTTGTCTAACTAATGACTATAATGCTGAGAACTAAATTTTGCACTCTTATCTTCTCCTTTGCTCTACCTGTTGTATTTGAGTTTGGCTTGATTGTATTTACATATAGTATATCTAATTTGATTGAATAGCATGCAAAACAACCCATTTCATTGTACTTTGGTACACGTGACAATAATAAACCTCAACCTTAATTGTGCTATCAAACCGATATGTTCTATATTGAAAGCAGCAACACCACTGGCTTTTATTGATCCTTGCAAATTGCCGCTGAACTGAAAAGGTAGTAGAGAGTCAACCAAATCTATGAAACACAGACATAGTCCTCACTGAGTCACGATGACAGTTTCCCTTTGCTGAAAAACATTGTAAAGCAGGTCAACAATTCAGTAATCTCATTGTTTTCTTCACTCTCAGTAACAATCTCGGACAAAAGTAGTAGGAGGTAGATTTGAAATGTGCACATCTCACCCAAAATATAATCACCCAGCTGATACTAAATGCAGAAGACTTTTCTTCCTCTAATTTAAGGGAAGAGAAAGTAAAATAATATAGACTCAAAACTCAGCGGGTCAAACAGCATCTCTGGAGAAGAGGAATAGGTGATGTTTCGGGTCAGGACCCTCCATCAGTCTGATGAAGGATCTCAACCTGATTCGGTGTAAACCAGATTCTGCAGTTCCTTCTTACACAGAAATTAAAATAAGTTCTGTCCCCAACCTAAAGTAGTCTTTCTGGCATTTACTCATTTTACATTCTGCACAGCCAAATAAAATGATCAAAAGCAAAATCTATCCCAAAGTGGTCATTCAGTCTTGGCATCACAGGACCTAGTTCTGCTTTTCTCGAATAATTATTTTCTTTTGGAAAATATATCAAAATAAACATGGCAAAGCCCCCAAAAAACAACATACTAATGTTAACTTTATTGCTGTGCCTTTGTGACAAATTGTTTTATGTTTAAAATTAATGGTTATGTAGAAATATAAATATCTCTCAACGGCTTTATAATATTTAATTCTTATTTACCTGATGATTAATGTGGGTGTTATTTTCTATTTAACTTTTCTTGAATTTATATTGCTATTGGGAGAATTTATTATGAACTGTAGCTCAACATCAAAGGCATAAAAATAAATTATGAGAAATAAAGTGAGCACAGAAAGGTAGTTAAAGATTAATTAATCCCATATTTACTGCCATTAAGTCTTAAGTGCAGACATTTTTATTTGGTGAAATTAAAGGATTTTGTAGTTACATTCTTCAACCTGCCTCTAGAAGGCGCTTTAAGCATGTAGAATAGTGTTCCTGAATTGAGTAACAATTGAATCAAAAATATTTCTATAGGCCTGGTTCTCACAGTGGCAAAGACAACACTGAGCATTTACACTGAATAAGGACTAGAAAGATGCTCCATCAGTTTAATCATTCATTCAAAAATATACTTATATTCAATGTGATGTATCTTAAGGATAGGTGAGAACTATAAAACATCTCTCTCTGTTCATGTCTGAACATTACAGATCCAGGTCTCTTTTATTCTCTTGAATTTCTGCATCAAAAGAAATTGAAATGGTTATCGTGTCAACTATTTAGTTGGCGTAGACAAAAATGCTGGAGAAACTCAGTGTGTGAGGCAGCGAAGGAAATAGGCGACGTTTTGGGTCGAGACCCTTCTTCAGTCTGAAGAAGAGTCTCGACCCGAAACATTGCCTATTTCCTTCGCTCCATAGATGCTGCCTTACCTGCTGAGTTTCTCCTGCATTTTTGTCTTCCATCGATTTTCCAGCATCTGCAGTTCCTTCTTAAACATTTAGTTGGCGTGATCAGTTATCATGACATTATTAGTTGACATGACTAGTTATCAGCAGCATAATGGTGCAGCTGTTAAAGCTGCCACTTCACAGCACCGGAGACACGGGTTGGATCCTGACCTTCTGCGCTGCCCATGTGGAGTTTGCACTTTTTCCCTGATTGTGTGAGTCTCCTCAGGTGCGCTGGTTTCCTCCCACATCCCATCAAAACGTGCAAATTTGTAAGGGTAACTGGCCTCGGTAAATTGCCCCTCTTGTGTCGGGAGTGGAGAAGAAAGTGGGATGACAAGGAACTAGTGTGGAGGTGATCGTGGTTGGCATGGGCTCAGTGGGCCGAAGGGCCTATTTCCATGCTGTATCTTTCAATCTATCAATTATTATAAACTATTAGTTATTATATTAGTTGACATGATTAGTTATCCTGTTATTGCTGCCCACCCATTCTTTAGTTGACTCTCAACTTTATCCAATTTTGCCTGTCCCTTCTCTCCAGAGATGCTGCCTGTCTCGCTGAGTTACTCTAGCATTTTGTGTCTATCTTTGATTTAAACCAACATCTGCAGTTCTTTCCTACACACTTTTCCTTTTTATTGAACAGGTCAGTTGTTCTTTCTGTGCTGAGTCCTCTGCTATCCACAAGCATTCATTAATTTGAGGACTACCACTCAAAATTGCTGTGAAATTCCTCATTTATTATTATGCTGAGGGCAAACAATTCCATGTGATTCATCATTGCATTCCTGAACTGGGAGATGATACCAACCCTGGTTCACAGTGGACAATTTATCTTGCTTGACATGCTATCGGACATTGCAGATAAGAGCAGATTGTTAATGTAAATAGTAAAGCAGAAGTCTGGATACATGATATAAGAACTTGAGATCAAGTCCTGTCATGATAACTGAGGAATTTAAGTTAAACTTATTTAATAAATTTGGAATTTAACACCAAGACAGTACACAAAGAGTCGCCACATTTCTGGCGCCCACGGAGTTTCAAAGTTGTTAAGTGTGCAGTCTTATCTTGGCCTTAAAGACTCATTGTCCTTTGCAGCACCGATCCTCGCCTCTGTCCGCTGCCACCCTCCTCCCCAGTTCATGGTCTCAGTCAGATGACTCCAGAGAGGCATAGATAGAGTGGATGTGGAAAGGATGTTTCCACTGGTGTGAGAAGTTAGTACCGGAGGTCATAGCCGCAGGGCGCTCTTTTAGAAAGGAAGTGAGGAAGAACTTCTTTAGTCAGAGGGTAGTTAATCTGTGGAACTCATTGCCACAGAGGGCTGTGGAGGCTGTCAGTTGATACTTTTAAGGCGTAGGTAGACAGATTCTTGATTAAAACCAGTGTCAAGGACAATGGGGAGAAGGCAGAAAAATGGGATTAGGAGGCAAAGATAAGTCATGATTGAATGGCGGAGTAGACTCGATGGGCCGAATCACCTAAATCTACTCCTATAGCTTGTGAACTCATGAAGGTCTTATCAGTATTAGTGACCATGACACCATCAGATCTTCATAATAATTCAAATTTGGAAATGTATACCATTCATTGTGATTCTCTATCCGTTTTGTTGCTTGAACAGGCTGCAAAACAAAAAGCCTCCTGCACCTATTTTCTATGTTTCTATGAAGGCAGGCACAGGTTATTGATTGGGGACGATCAGCCATGATCGCAATGAATGGCGGTGCTGGCTCGAAGGGCCGAATGGCCTCCTCCTGCACCTATTTTCTATGTTTCTATGTGTTTATAGTGGATTTACACTCCCAAACAAAAATAGCATTTATTAATATTGATTCTGAGACCTATGTCCATTGACACCCCTGATACTGCTGTTTACAGTCAGCATTTTTGTTGCGGGCAAGGAAAGCAAATACCTGGTGTAAACTCACTGACTCACAAAAAGGACACGCAAATTCCACAGACAGCATCCTAGTCAGGATTGAACCCAGATGGCTAGAGTTTAGTTTAGTTTAGTTTTAAGATATAGTGTGGAATCAGGCTCTTTGGCCTACTGAATCCGCGCTGACCTGCGATCCCTGCACACTAACACTATCCTACATACACTCGGGACAATTTACAATTATACCAAGCCAATTAGCCTACGTCTTTGGAGTGTGAGAGGAAACCAGAGCACCCGGGGAAAACACACGCAGATCACGGGGAGAACGTATAAACTCCATACAGATAGCACCTATAGACAGGATCGAACCCGAGTCTCTGGCACTGTAAGGCAGCAACTCTACCGCTGTGCCATCGTGCCGCCAAGAGCTGTGAGCAATACTGGCTTTCCACACCACTGAGGGTTATTGCCTTCAGGTCTGCTGTAACCCTCCCACTTCTACTCTCCCTGTTGCTCCCAATCTGTTGGGCGGTACAGTGGCGAAGCAATAAAGTTTCTGCCTTACAGTGTCAGAGACCCAGGTTCGATCCTGACTACGGGTGCTGTCTGTATGAAGTTTGTATGTTCTCTTTGTGACTGCGTGGGTTTTCTTCGGGTGCTCCGGTTTCCTCCCACATTCCAAAGACATGCAGGTTTGTAGGTTAAGTGGCCTCTGTAAATTGCCCCTAGTGTGTCGGATAGAACTAGTACTGCACATGGGTGATCGCTGGTCAGTGCAGACTCAGTGGGCCTTTTAGTTTTAGAGATACAGAGATGGGTATGTCAATGACTAGAGGGCATAGCTTTAAGATGAGAGGGGGCAAAGTATAAAGGAGATGTTCGGGTCCAGGGAGTGATGAATGCCTGGAACATGCTGCTTGGGGTGGTGGTGGCAGATAGATTAGTGGCATTTAAGAGACTTTAGGATAGACACTTGGATATGCACTATGCAGGGAATGCACGGATATGGATCACATGCACCCTGAGGAGTTTCGTATAACTTGGACATTGTGGGCTTAGACCCCTGTCCCGTGATGTACTTTTCTATTTTTAAGCCCTGAATGCCATTAACCTCTTGTATAAATTATAGAATACCACAGTAAATGTATATAGAGACAATGGAAAGAAAAATCTATATGTAATGGGTTTAGTTGCTTTTAAGTCAATCAAATAGATTTCAAAAAGCTGAAAAGTGGTGATTATATTGGGGATAGAAATCTTTTGATCCTCAAACTATAAGGCATGTCATTATCATTTTATGCAACATTGCTGTATCAGGTATTTAGAAATTCTCTCTTGCAGTAAATGGCGCCAGAGCTTGGTGGCAGTGCTATTCCCAGAAGAGAATGGGCCCCATAACTGAGAAGGGATGTGCTGGCTTTGGAGAAGGTCCAGAGGAGGGTTACGAGATTGATTCCAGGAATGAGTGGGTTAGCATATGATGAGAATCTGACTGGGCCTCTACTCACTGGAGTTTAGAAGGTTGAGGGGAGACCTCATTGAAACTTATAGAATAATGAAAGGCATAGATAGAGTGGATGAGGAAAGGATGTTTCAACTGGTGGGAGAGTCTAGGACCAGAATTAAAGGCCGCTCTTTTAGAAAGGAGGCGAGGAGGAACTTCTTTAGTCAGAGGGTAGTTAATCTGTGGAATTTATTGCCACAGAGAGCTGTGAGGTCAAGTCAGTGGATATTTTGTAAGGCAGAGATAGACAAATTCTAGATTAGAACGGGTGTCTCGGGATATGGGGAGGAGGTAGTAAAATGGGATTAGGAGGCAAAGATTAGCCATGATTTGAATGGCGGAGTAGACTTGATGGGCCAAATGGCCTAATTCTACTCCTAGAACTTGTGAACTTGTGAAGAATCTATAATCATCCATGACACTATGGGGTGGTGCATTGGTGCAGCAGTACAGTTGCTGTCTTTCATTGCCAGAGACCTGGGTTCAATTCTGACTAGGGGTGCTGTCTGGATGAAGATTATACATTCTCCCTTTGGATTGTCTCCGGATGCTCCGGTTTGCTCCCACATTCCAGGTTTGTAAGTTAATTGGTTTCTATAAATTCTCCCTGGTGTGTAGACTAGAACTAGTGGATAGGTGAGTGTTGGTCATTGTGGCCACGGTAGGCCGAGGGTATGTTTCCACACTGCATCCCGAAACTAAACTAAACACGCTACAATTGTTCCACTCTTTTTAAGTCTCTATTTCCTCTTTTACATGTTATGGCTTGATTTTGCTCATGTTTGATATTATTATTGTCATAGAGTTAGACAGCATGGCAGGCCCGTACAAAGCTTTTCAAAAAGGGGGGTGGCATGACAGGATTGCAAAAGATTTATGTGAAATAATGTGCGCACAGCGCACTTCACGAGCACGAAGATCAAAGTCCCTTGCGGCTGGGGTTTTATATGCTCTCTGGTGCATTCTGAGCCTTATTTTGGACATTTCTGCACCAAATTTATGACCAATATTTCAGAAATAATTTTGGTTGAGTAATGAGTGGGTGGAATGGGATGATTGGGGTCATTGTTGTATACATTTTTTTAAAATCAAGAATTAAAGTCGTCCTTGTTTTAATAATCAAGTTGTACTGTTGTAAAATGTTATGTAAAATGTTATCAAGGAGCATGCAAAAACTGCAAATAAAATACTTACTTTTTTGCAGTAAAGAAAACCTTTTTTTAGAAAATATTTTGTGTGTTGATTTGATTGGCTGTTACTGTTCCACTGTGTTAGTGTGTGCAGTGCACCTTTAATGGTCCTCATGATCTAACAACTTCACATCACATACATTTCAACATGGAATAGTGATGTGAATACAACATTTAGTTCGACTTCAATTTCTATCATGAAAATTGAAGTAAAACAAAATGGTGTATTTACATTAGTATGATCGCTTTCAAACTAAACTATTTTACTGTCATTATTATAACAAATTCTAATTCCATGGTGACTCATAAACAAGATCACAAATCACATTTTGAATTCTCAAACACAATGTGATTGTGAATAATTGCAGAGCTGCCAAGTTTCACTGAGCATCTCCGTATTTTGATGGCTGAAAATCAGTATTTTGTTGGGGAAATCGGTATTTCTCACATAAATGCAATAGAACGTACTACACAGAAACTGGATTTTTGAAAATCTGTCGTTTGCAGGCAACCACATGTATTCTCAAATATCAGTAAGGAATACTGAAAGTCAGTACTACTGAACTATGAAACCATTTTTGAAATGTGAATTTATAATTCTTGATTTTGATTCAATCATATCCTAATATAAAACTCTGATCTGATGTGTGTGTGTGTATTTATTTATTTGTTTGTGTGTTTTCACATCTTCTCGAAAAACATCACGTGTACAGGAACACTTTTATATATTCTGGTAGAGATTTACCCCCGGAGTCCGAAATCGGCTTACCTGAAAATTTCATGCTTTATTTCTTGAGTTATAAATAAAAATGTTCACAAATCCGATCAAACTTTGAAATCAAAACACCTGATTTTCGCTGATGACGTGACAATGGATCTCCCTGCCTGCCGTCTGCTCGTTCTGTGACTGACTTCTCCTCTCACCCCTCCCTCCTCCCCCTGATGTTCAAAGTCGCCCTGTCGACAGAAGACCAAAGATCACAGCTAAAGACTGCGTCGGCTCCTTTGGTCGACACTCACTCTCCAGCTCGGGTTTCTCCCACTCCCCTCTCTCCCCCTCCCCTCTACCCCCCCCCCCAACTTCTCTCCCCCCCTCTCTCTCCCCCCCCCTCAGCTCGGCCAGGGCCTCTTCCTCCCTCCCTCTCTCACCCGCTCGCTCTCATTTCCCCCTCTCTTCCCCTCCCTCCCCCTCCTCTCTCCCCCTCTCTCCACCCGTTTCTCCCCTCTCCTCCCTCTTTCTCTCCTTTTCTCTCTCGCCCCATCTCTCCCCCTCTCTCCCCCCCCAGCTCTCCCCCTATCTCTCTCCCCCCGCTCTCTGCCTCTGCCCCCTCTCTCCCTGATTCTCTGCCTCTGCCCCTCTCTCTCGCTCTGTCTCTGCCCCCATCTCTCTGCCCTCTCTCCACCCCCCCCCCCTCCCTCTCTAGACGTGCCTGCGAGATATGCGTGAGTGGATAGGGCGAGAATGCGGTAAAAGGAGAGAATGAATAATAGTAGCGGTTAGTATGTGGTGTGGTTAGTGTAGCAATGTTACAACATTTTGAGATTTAAAAAATCAAGTCTGCAATTTATCCCATCAGATAAAGCATAAAAAGAAGTTTAATTTGACACCTAATTCACTTTCATATATTCAGTATTAAAAAAGTTATGGCCATTTTCATACTCGGAAATTAGCATCTTGTTCCCTATTGCTTTTCCATAGACTTGACACAAAAGCTGTGATCGAGGACAGTCAAAAGCTCCTTACTTTCTTAAAAATTAAGAGAACTGAAAGAAATTTTCAGTTAGTATAGATTGAAGTATTCTGAAACAAATATGAAACAATCTTACTTGGATGACCTGAAATTAAAGCATATAATTAGTTAGTTACCCAATTGTAGCTAATTACAAAATTCAATTACTAGATCTAAACATCTATCAATTTCTTAAGAAGAGATGAACATTTTTAAATAGCCTAAGTGTCCAAATAACATTCACACAAGAATTCACAATATAACATGATCTTTAAATCTCATTGTCATTCATTTATAGGCCAAATGGAAGGAATTTAATGTTTAATTCCCGTAAATTAATGGCCATTTTAATCATCTTGTGAGTGGGATTTTCTGGAATGCGATCAATTGGAACATTACGGTTGCGGTGAATTTAAACCCCATATCGGCAGGAAAAATACTGCCGGTTCGTATGGGGAATAAGTCACCTGCTCGCAACATGAATTTTGATTAAAGGTATCCTAAGAAGCACTTTTTAATGAAAAAATAAACTGTGTACCTTGCCTTGTCCCCTACGTGAAGTCCGTCCCGTTGTCGGCGTTCACGGCTTTAGAAGATGATTTAAAATTTACTACAGCAATTAAATTAGTAAGCCCAGTTTAAAAATCACTTCAGAGAAGGGCAGTCGAAGCGATTTTTCTTCATCAACTAAATAGCCTGTTCAAGATCGATTTGAATTGGCTTCCGAAATACCGCATTTTATACCCGCCCCCCCTCTCAAAGGCACCAAAGTCGTGCACACGAAGAGTGACAGAACTGTAGCGCCACTCAAGGTAAGCTGCAACGAGCCGCTCCGGGGGAAGAACAAGCCTGTGCCCTCTCGGTCATTGAGCTCAACGCCAGGGTCATCCAGTGGCTGTACGGCTGCAAGAGGGCCAAGGAGCCCACAGGCCAGGCTCCCTCTGTCCTGCTGCAGAATAAAAAATATTGCGCCCCAATTTTCACTCTGGATTTTTTTTTACTCTGGGAAAAAAAGGGGGGTGCGGCCGCACCCATCACCCCCCCCCCCCCCCCCCCCCGTTGGACGGCCATGCATGGAAATAGGCCCTTAGGCCCAACTTGCCCATGCCGACAAAAAAAAACATCTACACTAGTCCCACCTGCCTGCATTTGGCCCATATCCCTTTATACATTTCCTATCTGTGTAGCTGCCCAGATGTCTTTTAAATGCTGTTATTGTACCTGCCTCAAAGAAGCTGGCTTTGAGCAGATTAGTTCTTTAGAGATTGGCCTAGGCATGGTGGACTAATAGTCTCCTTTTAGTTTAGTTTAGTTTAGTTTATAGATACAGTGTGGAAAAAGGCCCTTCAGCCCACCCAGTATGCGCTGACCAGCAATCCCCACACACTTACACTGGGGACAATTTACAATTGTACCAAAGCCAATTAGCCGACAAACCTGTACGTCTTTGGAGTGTGGGAGGAACCGGAAGATCCCGGAGAAAACCCACGCGGGTCACGGGGAGAACGTACAAGCTCTGCAGCCAAGCACCCATAGTCGTGATCGAACCGGGGTCTCTGGCGCTGTTAGGTAGCAACTCCACCGCTGCATCGCCTGTGCCATACTTGCTACTGGTACAGATTTTCTATCATTCAGTTCCAAATCCAGTGGCAGAAAGCGAAATCAGCTATGCTGGCAAGTACGAAAGGCAAGAACATTTAGACTCACCAAGAGGCCCTTGCCAGTGATTCTCTTCCCAACCGTTGGCCAGAGGTAAGTATGTTTTAGCTCAAGCAGTCTGGTGGCAGCTAATTCATTCTAGGTGAATGGTCTTTGCTTTCATTTCCAAACTTTTCAATAATAACATTCCCACATAAAAACTTGGCTGAACTGTGGAATTTTAGTAATTACCTATTTTTATTATGTGTTATTTTTAACAGGTTGCAACAGACATTAATATCAAAGCAGCCCAACACCTAATAGCTTTATGTACATATGCTTTTGTGCAAAGGGCAAAATATGGGAAAACTTTGTAAATTACTTCCCTGGAGTTGGCTTTGTATTAAAGGGTAAACTATTAGTGGAAAGTTGCTGGATTTACGTGACCTGGTTTTTCAGGTTTCTAATAATAAGTTCCTACAGACATGTGCCTTTTACATTGCTTAATTCAAATCTTTAAATGATTTAATTGCCAAAAGCATGGTGTTGTTTAATAATTTTCACTGATTAATCAGGTTCATTCATGTGAAGTAAATTAGTATTTACTTTTTATGTAACCGTTTAAAATTTCAATTTTTCATAAATCTGAAAAATATTCACTGCATCATATGTAAGAGTTTAACTGTTATTTTCTGCAAAGGAATAAATATAGAATATAACACAGTACAGCACAGGAACAGGCCCTTCAGTCTTCAATGTTTGTGCCAGACATGATGGCAAGTTAAACTAATCTCCTCTGCCTGCATGTGATCCATATCCTTCCATTGCCTGCATATCCATGTGCTTAAATGAAAGCCTCTTAAATGCCATCATTGTTTCAACGTCCGCCACCACCACTGGCAGCACAATGCAGGCACCCCCACTCTGTGCAAAAAAAACAAACTTGCTTCGCATATCTCCTTTAAACTTTTCCCAATTCACCATAAAACTATACTCTCTAGTCTTTGACATTTCCACCGGGGGGAAAAGATTTTAATTGTCTACCCAATCTTAGTCTCTCAAAATTTTAAATACTTCTATCAGGTCACCCCTCAACCTCTGACATTCCAGATAAATCAATCTAAGTTTGTCCAACCTCTCCTTGTAGCTAATACCCACTAATCCAGGTAGCATCCTGGTAAAGTTCTTCTGTACCCTCTCCATAACCTCCACAACTGCACACAATTCCCCAAATGTAGCCTAATTAAAGTCCTATAAAATTGCAACATGACCTCCTGACACTTATACTCAATGCCCCAACCAATAAAGGCAAACATATCATACACTCCTTTACCATTCTATCTACTTTTATTACCACTTTCGCGTAGCTGTGGACTTGGACCCCAAGATCCCTCTGCACATAATGCTGTTAAGGGTTTTGCCATTAATTGTGTATACTTTCCCCAAACATTTGACCTCCCAAAGTGCACCATCTCACACTTTTGACTGAATTGATTGAAAGATACAGCATGGAAACAGTGCCTTCAGCCCACCAACTCTTCATCACACTGACTATTAATTACTTGTTCACATTAGTTCTATGTTATCCCACGTTCACATTCACTCCCTATACCAAGGAGCAATTTGCAGCGGCCAGTTGCTCCCAAAGTTGCATGTCTTTGTATTATGAGAGAAAACTAAAGCACACAGAGGAAACCCACAGGGAGAATGTGCAAAGACCGCACACACAGCCCCTGAGGTCAGGCTTGAACTCTAGATTTTTGCTGTAAAAAAATGTATTGGATAAAAAATAGGAAGTTATTTAAACTCGGTTTATTAAAAAAATAATGTTGCTGTTTTGGAAGCATGAAAGATTGGAACATGTTAAAGAAGGAACTGCAGATGCTGGAGAATCAAGGGTACACAAAAGGCTGGAGAAACTCAGCGGGTGCAGCAGCATCTAAGGAGCGAAGGAGATAGGCGACGTTTCAGGTCGAGACCCTTCTTCAGACTGGGATCAGGGAAACGAGAGATATAGACAGTGATGTGGAGAGATAAAGAACAATGAATGAAAGATATGCAAAAAAGTATCGATGATAAAGGGAACAAGCCATTGTAAGCTGTTTGTGGTGTGAAAATGAGACTAGGGTGGGGGAGAGAGATAGAGAGAGAGAGAGGGAATGCCAGGGCCCGAGGGCTGAGGGAGGGGTGGGAAGGGGAGGAGACAGCAAGGGTTAACAGAATTGAGAAAATTCAATCTTCAAGCCCAGAGGATGCAGACTCCCCAAGCGGAATATAAGGTGCTATTCCTCCAACTTGCGATGTTGCTCATTCTGGCCGTGGAGGAGGCCCAGGACCGAGATGTCGGATACGGAATGGGAGGGGGAGTTGAAGTGCTGAGCCACCGGGAGGTCGGCTTGGTTATTGCGGACCGAGCTGAGGTGTTTGGCGAAGCCTCCGCTTGGTCTCACCGATATAGATCATCTGGCATCTGGAGCAGCGGATGCAGTAGATGAGGTTGGAGGAGGTGCAGGTGAACCTCTGTCAGACCTGGAAGGACTGCTTGGGTCCCTGAAAGGAGTGGAGGGGGGAGGTGAAGGGACAAGTGTAGCATTTCTTGCGGTTGCAAGGGAAAGTGCCCGGGGAAGGGGTAGAGCGGGAGGGAAGGGAAGAATTGACAAGGGAGTTGCGGAGGGAGCGGTCTTTGCGGAAGGCAGACAGGGGAGGAGATGGGAAGATGTGGCGAGTGGAAGGGTCACGTTGGAGGTGGCGAAACTGGCGGAGGACTATGTGTTGTATTTGCCGGCTGGTGGGGTGAAAGGTGAGGACCAGGGGGACTCTGCCCTGTTTGCGAGTGGGGGAATGGGGAGAGCGGGCAGTGTTGCGGGGTATGGAGGATACCCTGGTGCGAGCCTCATCTATAGTGGGGGAGGGGAATCCCCGTTCTCTGAAGAATGAGGCCATTTGTGATGACCTGGTGTGGAACACCTCATCCTGGGAGCAGATGCGGCGTAGACGGAGGAATTGGGAATAGGGGATGGAGTCCTTACAGGAAGCAGGGTGGGAGGAAGAGTAGTCCAGGTAGCTGTGGGAATCAGTTGGTTTGTAGTGGATGTCAGTCAGGTGTGTATCACCTGCAATAGAGATGGTGAGGTCAAGGAATGGTAGGGAAATGTCGGAAATGGTCCAAGTGTATTTGAATGCCGGATGGAACTCCACACTCCACAATGAGCCCTAAGGCTAGGAAATTGGTCTGAGCGAGATTCACAGTGAGAAAGGCAAACCATTTCACATCCAAGATCTGTTTTCACTGAATTACAATATCAATGGCTTGGAAGTCTTTACCTTTCCCTCCAATTATTGCTTCAATTATTTCTTGGAACAATCTAAATAACTTTTGTGCGGCAAGGTGGCGCAGCAGTAGAGTTGCTGCCTTGCAGCGCCAGAGACCCGAGTTCAATCCTGCCGACTGGTGCTGTCTGTAAAGAGTTTTTACGTTCTCCCGGTGACCACCACGGTTTTCCCCGGGTGCTCCAGTTTCCTCCCACACTCCAAAGGTGTATATAGGTTTATCAGTTAATTGGCTTCGGTAAAGATTGTAAATTGTCCCTAGTGTGTAGGGTAGTGCTAGTGTACGGGGTCACTGGTCGACACAGACAGTGGGCCGAAGGGCCTGTTTCCACTCTATATCTTTAAAACTAAAACTAGAAGAGTCTCAACCTAAAACTTTGTCTGTCCATTCCCTCCGCTGATGCCATCTGACCCGCTGAGTTCCTCCAGCACGTTGTATTTTCCTGCAGTCTCTTGTGTCTCCATCTTTTGATCATGATTGAAGCCTGCATTTTGCAGTATTTATTTATTCACTACGAAGACCTTAGTTTAAGAACACATCAACCTTTCAGCCTACATTGTGTATCAATTGGCACACGTGTTTGTACTTGAGTAAAATGGTGAATCATTCTAAGGCCAGCTGTGGCATTTGGAGTCTTTCTTGTGGTTTGAATCATACTAAGTGAGTAGTCAGGGATCAGGTCACAGATTAAACTGGGAAAAAATGTGCAACAACCCAGCCCACTTCCGAGTTAGTAGCCAATCTACTTGGGATAATAATATTGTGCACTTCAATAATAAAATAAGGTGGCCTGTCTTCATTGTTAAAGAATGATAGTTTTAAACCACATTGCTTGAAAACATCTGGCAGCTGAACGCAGGGGAAATGACTAAATCCATAGACTGATCCTGGTTTTCCTCAGGGCTCAAGAGTCTCCTCAGTGAGCAACACTCGTCCACTACCATGATCTGCCCTCCCCAACCAACCACCTCACTGTCATCAATTTTCCCCATTCTGGTCACTAACATGCCAGGTTATAGGGGATTGGCTATAAGGGGAGGTTGGACAAACTTGGATTGTTTTCTCAGAAACATTGGAAACTGAGAGGAGAAGTGATAGAAGTACATACAATTATGAGAGATGGAAATATCAAAGGCTAGAGGTCTCAGCTTAAGGTGAATGGAGCAAAGTATAAAGGAGATGTGCGGAGCTAGTTCTTTTGTCACAAACTGCATTGGGTGCCGTTGCTAAGGGAGGGGGGTGGTGGAGTCAGATATGATAGTGGCATTTAAGAAGCTTTTGGAAAAGCGCATGGATATGCAGGGAATGGAGGGATATGGATAACATGCTGGCAGCTGAGATTGATTTACCATGGCATCATGTTCAGCGTAGACATTGTGGGCCGAAAGGCCTTTTCCAGTGATGTACTGTTCTATGTTGCATATAAGTTACGTTGGTGATTACGTGAAGAACCCCATCCAGGCCGCATGCACGTCAATCTTCAAAGCAGAGGTATGAAATCACAAATAACAATCACCAAAGTGACATAGTAAGATGCGTGACTCGAGAACTACCAGATGATCTTTATGAGAGAGGGTTGGGCGTGGAGGGCACGTAATCATCAACGTAACTCCTCATAAAATCAAGATCAAACTTCAAACTGGTAAGTTCTCGTTTAACCTTACTATTTTACTTCGGAGTCACGTGAGTGATTCCGTGAAGAGTTTGAAGCTTTGTGATTTCTTGCTGCAGATCCACATCTCAGCATCTCACTGCATCGATTGACTCGGGATGAGTGAATAATCAAAAATGCATTAAGCATGATATTGATTGTATTAATGGTTTACGTTAATGAAGTAATCAATAGCAACCCCTGTAACTCAGGGGAGGCTAAAGTGGACGCATAACAGAATGGGCAAAAACCCCGGGTCAGTAACCAGCCTATGGTAAAATATTTTAAATCAATTTAGTTGACCATCCTGCGGTCGCGAGGATATGGTCGATGGACATGTCCATTGCCCTGGCCACTGACGTTGATGCTGACCTGGTGGAATGAGATATACAATTGTCAGTGTTAATACCTGCATAACCCAGAACCTGCTGCAGCCACCTTGAAATAGTCTGAACCAACCTTCCTTTGTGTAGTTGTTTGTTGATTAATAAATAATGGTGATTCCACATTTCTTAGGATTCTGGTGGCCTTGATATAATATAGCAAGCCTGCCCTCCCACATAGATGTGAGACCGTGGGGTATCCGAAAATGATCTTAAATCCTGCCACCCCTGGTCTGCTCTGCCTGTGTAGATCAGAATATAAAATGTAATGGCACCTGCAGCCAATTCCATCCTATCTAGCCACAGCGTTTGCGATGTTTGCCGGCGTTGTGCTGATATTAGTGTCATAACTAAGGATGTAGCTGGAACCCCTTGGTGAAGAAATGTTAACACATATTCAATAACCAACTGCATATTCTTGTAGTGGGAGAACTTGTGTCAAGATCTCTTTAACAACTCGATATCTGGGTTGAACCCGCCAGAGTGGTTCCCGTTTGTTGCACCTATAGCGTCTCTATAACTAAATTATTGTCAAATACCATTTCAGAATAAACTGGATATCAGTAATCTGTACCATATTAAATGTAACATTAACATTTAAACAAAATCACTTCCGATCCCCTCAATTGGAATGTACTGCTTTTTTGGGTGCTATCCCTGCACTCTGCAGTGAGCACATTCATGGCTTGATGTAACAACCTGAGCCACAAGTCAATCCATTCAAATGTGTAAGTCAATAATTGTTTTATTATGCAAAGGCCGGTCTCCTGAAATACAGTTTGAAACAGCAAGTTTTTGTTTTTTGGAATAACCGTATACCGTTGTATTATTATGCCTGATGAAGGAAGCAACATGGCTGCTTAGCCAGTCTGACAGTACGAACCCAAGCGAGGTCTTGCTGACTGTTTTAAGACCCGGCTAATGAGGCAAAAAATGGAGGAAGACATAAAAGAACATTCCTCCTTTTGTAGCGAGAATGTATTTCTCCGCAGTTTTTAAAAAAAATTATTTATTTATTTATTTTTACATTTATTTATTAGAAGTAAGTATATACATTTTCATGGTACCTTGTTATAGGTTCCCAGAATTATTAAGACATTCTTTGTACAACTTCTTTTTTTTTAGAAAGAAATGAAACAGAAAGAAGTATCGAAGAGTAAAGATTAGTCTAGTGAGTGCAGTGTAAAGAATGAAATAAGTGAGAAAGTGAAGCAGAAAGGAGATTCTCACACACCACAAGTCGATATATATATATTTTTTTGTTGTTTTTTTTTGTTCTTAATCATTTTTCACTCAAACCCAGAGTTTTTAATTTTGCGATGTTATTACACCCCATGAATCCACAAGATCAATAAATGGAGACCAACTCGTTAAGAATTGGTCTTTTTTTCTATTAGGAAGTCTCATTTCTTCCAAATGGGCCGTTTCCAACATATTACCAATCCACAGTTTGAGTGTTGGTATAGTAGCCTTTTTCCAGAATTTGAGTATAAGTTTTTTCGCTATTATTAAACCATAATTAAAAAATGAGATTTGGGATATATTTAATTTGTTTCCATCTCTTAATACTCCAAAGATAATAATTTCCATGCTAGGTTCCATTTTTATCTTAAATAAACTAGTGAATATATCAAATATATCACACCAAAATCTTTGAAGTTTAGTGCAAGAAACTAAAGAATGTGTGAAGTTGGCATTTTGAGAAAGGCATTCATCACAGATGGGAGAAATATTTGGATAAAATTTATTCAACCTAACTTTTGAGTAATATAATCTGTGTAATATTTTTAATTGAATTAAATTATGTCTAGTGTTAATCGAACATTTATGTATATATATCAAATGCCTCTCCCATGTTTCTTTAGAAATTTTTATCACTAAATCTTTTTCCCAGTCTTCTCTAATTGCCTCTGTTGATGGCAATTCTCTATTACACAGAGAGTGGTGAATCTGTGGAATTCTCTGCCACAGAAGGTAGTTGAGGCCAGTTTGTTGGCCATATTTAAGAGGGAGTTGGATGTGGCCCTTGTGGCTGAAGGGATCAGGGGGTATGGAGAGAAGGCAGGTACAGGATACTGAGTTGGATGATCAGCCATGATCATATTGAATGGCGGTGCAGGTTCGAAGGGCCGAATGGCCTGCTCCTGCACCTAATTTCTATGTTTCTATGTTTCAATTAAGAATACTGTTATATAGATATGATATTATTTTTTGTGAGTCTGCCTTAATATTCATTGCTTCTTCCAGTGGGTCTATCGTTATATTCTGTAATCTTGGTATATCTTTTTTTATAAAGTCACAAATCTGTAAATATTTAAAATAATGGTTATTATTCAGATTAAATTTTGATTTTAATTGTTGAAATGATAATAAATTTCCCATTTCATACATGTCACCCAACTTTTTAATTCCCAATCTTTCCCATTGTCTATATGTTTTATCCATAAAATATGGTTTAAATACCGGATTATTCGCTATTGGTGTTAATGATGATAAGTTTCTTAATTTTAAAGTTAATTTTATTTGTTTCCAAATTCGAATTATATTGTGTATGATTGGATTCTTCTTATATAATATATTATTCAATTTTATCGGGGAGAAGAGGATCGCTCCTAAATCGTAAGGAAAACAATCCTCTTTTTCCATTCTTATCCATTCCATCTGTTGAGGACAATTCAACCAATAAATAATATTCTTAATATGCACTGCCCAATAATAATATAAAAAATTAGGCAGTGCAAATCCCCCTACATCTTTAGGTTTACACAAATGATTTCTTTTAATTCTATGTGATTTGTAATCCCATATAAAATTAGTAATATTAGAGTCTAGTTTAAAAAAATATATATTTTTGTATATATATTGGTATGGATTGAAATAAATACATTATTTGTGGTAGCACTATCATTTTTATAGCATTTATTCTGCCAATTAATGATAGTGGGACCGTTTTCCAAAATTTAATCAGAGCATTCAATTTATTTAACAAAGGACTAAATTAGCGTTAAATAATGATTTATGTCTTCTGGTAACTTGAATACCTAAATACTTAAATTTTTCCGTTGCAATTTTAAATAGAAATTTTAATAGATTATTCGCTTTCCGGGGCTGTAATGACATAATTTCACTTTTATTCAAATTTATTCTATATCCAGAAAAGGAGCCAAATTCCTCTATTACATTTAATAAATTTGGGATACTCGTTTCTGAATTTTTAATATATAAAGGTATATCATCCGCGTATAATGAAATTTTGTTATTAGAGTCCTTAGTATTGTATCCCTGAATATTCGGATGTGTTCTTATCTTTTCAGCCAGTGGCTCTATCATAAGGGCAAATAGCAGGAGTGATAAAACACATCCCTGCCTATTGCCCCGTGATAATTGGAATTTTGGAGACAACATATTATTAGTTAATATTCTTGCTATTGGATTATCATATAATAATTTTATCCATCTAATAAAATTATCTCCCATATTAAATTTTTGGAGTACTATGTATAAATACTGCTACTCTACCTGGTCAAATGCTTTCTCTGCATCCAAAGATATAACTAATAAGTCTTCCTTTTCCCCTTTATGTGAATACATTATATTAAAAAGTCGTCTCAAATTGTTAAATTATTGTCTTTTGGGTATAAACCCGATTTGGTCCTGGTTTACCAATTTATTAATATATTTGCTCAATCTTCTTGCTAAAATCTTTGTTAAAATTTTTTGATCTGTATTTAAAAGTGATATAGCTCTAAATGAGCCTGGATCTTCTAGATCTTTATCTTTTTTTGGTATGAGCGTAATTGTAGATTCTGCTAAAGTTTCTGGCAATTTATTTTCGGTAAAAGCATAACTATATAATTTAAGTAATCATGTGGGACCATTAACTCCTGAAATCTTTTATAGAATTCATTATTAAAACCATCAGGCCCTGGTGACTTCCCATTTTTCAGTTCTTTTATATCTCTGATTCATATCTACCCGGACTTCAGCGCTGGTCTTGTCCAGAGACGACGGGAGTATGATGCGGCTAAGAAGAAGCTACACGACCGTGACATCAAATACGCATTGATCTTTCCCTGCACACTGAGAGTTGTTCACGCTGGCAAGACACAGTTCTTTCGCACTCCTGATGAAGTTGAGACATTTTTTGGTGGGCTCTCCTCCATTAACTCCTCCATGGACTCTGATATAACAGCCTAATGCTGGTGGCCAGTGGCTGGTGATAGCGTTAGCACAATAATGTAGTCTGCCGATGAACTCTGTGTTTAGCTATTTAGTATTTTTTCTATAATTTTAATATTTTTTCGATAATTTTCTTATTCAACTTTTGAATTTGATAAAATGATGCCTGCTTTACTACTATCTGCCGTAAAAAGGGTCGCAATTGACGTAAAACGTCGTAACATTAAGAGTTTTCTTTTTCCTTTTCTATACAAAATGTAAAAGGTTGTTTGAATGGTAAAGGCCCCTATAAACAATTGATTATAATCAATTACCAATTATTTGAATATTGAAATTTGATAAATTGACAATTAAAGGCAAATGAAGTTTAATCTAGATTTTTTCTCTTTTTATTTTTATTTTTTATTAACCATATGCAATAATATGTTGCTATTTTGGGCTTCATAATGCCCAATTAATTTAAACATAAATGGTCCAGGACTTCATACTTTGATCTATTTGCATAAATATGAACTATGCAGACTGAGGTGTGTATGCTCGCTTTTTTTTCCTTCATTTTCTCATTTTCTTTCTCTCTCTCTCTCTCTCTCTCTCTCTCTCTCTCTCTCTCTCTCTCTCTCTCTCTCTCTCTCTCTCTCTCTCTCTCTCTCTCTCTCTCTCTCTCTCTCTCTCTCCTCTCTCTCTCTCTCTCTCTCTCTCTCTCTCTCTCTCTCTCTCCCTCTCTCTCCCCCTCTCTCTCTCCCCCTCCCTCTCTCTCTCTCCCCCCTCTCCCTCTCTCTCTCTCCCCCTCTCTCTCCCCTCTCTCTCTCTCTCTCTCTCTATCGTTTTGTGTCAATGTCGCTCAGTCCCCTTTCTATGTTTCCCCCAACATTATACCAACTGTTGAGGATGCCTGGAACTATTTATACACTGAAGTCACAAGAGTAATCGATAAGCATGCCCCCTGGAGAGAAATAAAAGTCAAGGGAAAATATTTACCATGGATTAGTGCTGATATGATCAAGCTTTTTAATGAGCAGGATAAAGTCTGGAAGACTTTCAGGGAAACAAAGGACCCTGCTGATTGGGAAAAATATAGGTCCTTAAGGAATCAGTGGACGACAAGAACACGTAATGCTAAATCAAGTCATTTTAAAAAACATCTTTCTGAAGACATGCATAATCCAAAAAAGTTATGGAAAAGACTAAATAATGTTCTTAATAAATCAAATCAAAATATCAGCACTCAGATTTGGGTCAACAATAACATCATTCAGGACCCTGCTGTTATATCCAATGCTTTCAACCATCACTTCTCCACTGTATGTAGCTCTACTGTATTTGACTCATCTATTATATGTGACTTTCCAGCTACCTCTACACGTAAAAGCTCTTTTTCTTTTCAAAAAATAAAACCTGTTGACGTTCAACATGCTATTAATGAATTAAAGGATGATTGTGGATCTGGACCAGCTGGTATTGAGACTAAATTCACTAAGTTAGGAGTTAATATTCTAATGGACCCACTATGCAACCTGTTTAATTTGTCCTTCTCAACTTGTACCCTCCCTTCCGCATGGAAGTGTGCCAATGTTACTCCACTGCATAAGGGAGGCGCCCCACACGATATGAACAATTACCATCCCATCTCAATTATGAACTCGGTGGCTAAAATCCTCGAGAAACTAGTGTTCAACCAGCTATAACAATATGTCCCAACTTTCAACATTCTATGTCCATGCCAGTCTGGGTTCAGACCTAATCACTCCACAACTACAGCTCTGTTAAAACTCACCAGCGATGTGTTCACTGCTTCTGCCATCTTTCTTGATTTAACCAAGGCCTTTGATGTTGTTGACCACTACCTACTGCTTGATAAACTTTACTCAATTGGCCTTTCTCAAAACAATCCACTGTGGTTTAACTCATACCTTCATAACAGACGCTAATGTGTTACCTTTAATGGAATCAATCCAATTCCTTAATTGTTGAGAAGGGGGTCCCGCAAGGTTCGTCTTTGGGACCACTCCTTTTCTCTATTTTCATAAACGACCTTCCTAATATTTGTTCTGACTGTCAAACACAACTATATGCTGATGATGCAGTGCTATATACATCTAGTACTAACAAGTCTGAAATTGAAAGATCCCTTCAATCACATCTTACTTCTGTTCAGAAATGGCTATTATTTAACAAATTAATTTTAAATAAAAATAAATCATGCAGTATGTTATTTGGTACCAGTCAAGGCCTTGATAATTCTGTAGCTCTGACTATATCATTTAATGAAGGATCACCATTAGAACAAGTATTGAACTTCAAATATCTTGGTGTTTGGCTCGACCCAACGCTTTCATTTACGCAGCATAGTGAGACAATTACTAAAAAACTTAGCTGTAATCTAGCTATTCTTTACCGCGATATAAATTGTTTCACCTTTCAGATGAGAAAAATAATTGTCTCTCAACTACTATTACCAACACTGGATTATGCTGATATTGTCTATCAGAATACATTTGATACACATCTTCAACCCCTCAATGTAGTTTATAATAGTCTCTGCAGATTTATTTTAAGGTGTCCATATCTAACTCACCACTGTTCTATGTACGAAACTCTAAACTGGTTATCCCCCCACGCTCGAAGATGCTACCACTGGTTGCAGTTCATCTTTAAATGCATCCATTTCAATTACCCTTCTTATTTAAAACAAGACCTATTACCATACACACCCTCATATTCACTAAGACATATTCAGCAACCCTTCTTTTTCATTCCAAGAACTAACAAAGAAATTGGGAGACGTGCATTTAAATTCAAAGCTCCTTCTGACTGGAACACTCTGCCTAGTACCATAAGAACTATTAGCTCATTTCGACTATTTAAAAATACACTTTTACCCTTCCTTATAAAACCATGTACCTGTTTCTGGTATTAGAGTCTTCGAGCTCCTTTATCTAGCTTGCTCTGTGTGTGATCATTTGGCATAGCTATTGTATATGCATTGCCATTACACTTATGTATTATTATATTGCATAGTGTAACAAGGTCATATTGTACTATGTCACAATACTATGAAATAATATATCATGTAATAATGTTGGACCCTCTCGAAAACGAAGGGGTCCAACGTACCACCTAACGTACGATGTATCATAGGTGGTATATGGTATTATGCATCAACATTATGCTGTAACACATAACTTATTATTATTGGATATGTAAAGTCAATTAACAATTGTCATAAACTATAACAAGTGGGGATGGAGGGGTTTTGGGATTAGTGTGTGGGTAGGTGGTGTCAATGAGAGCCTCTATGTATGTTATGTCTTGTGCTGTACGTTCTATGTTGGACCCCCTCGAAAACGAGATGACTGTTCATCTCAAGGGGTTATCCATGAATAAAATTGTTTCAATTGTTTCTCTTATTTCTTCACTTGTAATCTGCACTCCTAATTCCTCTTGTTCTAAGATATCCAATTTTGGCAAGTTACACTTATCTAAAAAATTTATAATTTTATTGTCTTCAATGTTAGTTTTAGATGTATATCAATTTTGATAAAATTGAGCAAACCTTTTGTTAATTTCCTTAGGTACAGTTAACAATTCCCCATTCTCTGATTTAATTTTACTAATTGTTTTTTCCTTTTCCTGCTTCTTCAATTGTCGTGCTAGATGTTTATGTGGTTTATCCCCAAATTCAAACTGTGCTTGTTTTATGATCTGAAATAATCTTATTACTCTTGCCGATAATATTCGATTAAGTTTAAATTTCAATAATGTTATCTTATTATGTTTGTCTATGGTTGGGTCTTTTGCATTTCCTAATTGTAATAATTTAATTTCATTTTCTAACGTCCATTGTTCTGTCCTGTTTTTTTTATTTAGAAAACTTTGATACGAAATTATAACTCCACGAATGAATGCCTTAAAAGATTCCCATAATAGAGATGGTGAAATACCTGGTGTCTCGTTTGTTCCAAAAAAAAATTCATTTGTTGTTTTAAATACTCGTAACCTAACGAGTCATTAGCTATCTGTGTGTTAAATCTCCAAAATTATTTTATACCTGGCATTCCCTCAAGTTTTAAAGTAAAAGTCAGCAGGGAGTGATCCGAAATAATACTATTGTGGTATTTAGGATTAATCGTATATGGTATTAATTTTGTGTCCACTAAAAAATAATCAATTCTTGAATAAGTTTTGTGTACTGATGAGTAAAACGAATATTCCCTTCCTGTTGGATTAACTATTCTCCATACATCTGTTATAGTAGTGTTTTTAATATAAGTGTTTAAGAATTCACTAGACTTGGATTTAGCACTACCCTTCCTTAATTTTATTGATTTGTCTAAGTATGAATCTATAACACAGTTAAAGTTGGGGGGGACTTACATTTTGAAAATTATACTCATCTATTTTATCCATAATTTTCTTTAAAAATTGGGGATTGTCAAAATTTGGTGCGTAAATATTTATCAGAGTCAATGGAGTGGAATAAATTTCTCCCGCCACTATTGTGTATCTTCCTTCTTTATCAGATATTGTATTCTTTAATATAAACGGTATACCTTTCCAAATAATAATAGCCGTTCCTCTAGCTTTAGCAGTAAATGACGAGTGATACGTTTGGCCTATCCAGTTTGCCCTTAGTCTCATCTGTGTTTGCAGTTTCATATGCGTTTCTTGCAGAAAAGCGATATCTACCTTTAAAGATTTTAATGGGCCATAATCTTGCCCCTTTTAATTGGATCATTCGCACCCCTAATATTCCAACTACAAAATGTGACTCCTCCATTCTTTTTTTCCTTATTATCCTGCATTATAAATAGGTTTTAGTGATTTTACTTCATGTGGTGTAGTTGGGTACCTCAGACTTTTGGGTATATGGGTATCATCCCACACTTCTGACGTTATTTTACCTCTACTCTGTATATTGAACCTCCATAAGAAAAAGAGAAAGGTGTGTTGAAAAATAGTGAAGAAAAAAAGAAAAATTGTTAGATAAGCCACATAAAAGTAAATACAACAACAACAAAAAAACGTGAATTTAAGGTATCAAAAAGGTGATACCCTAAATACCACAGTTGTGCCACATATGTTTGCAATCAGTGAATAAACATGAACCAACATGTCGATATTCGATGTAGCATTGAACCATACTTTCATAATACTTTGAGATCCAATACCTATTCTGTGTTGTCATCGATCTGAACTGGATGAAACACCAGTGGCAAAGGAGATTAGGTAATTATTACAGGATACTTTTACTTGATTGCCATGTGACTAACATATGCCACCATCGTAGTGTAGCAACTTGAAGTTGAGTATGTAGAATATGTATATTCGCTCAATAGCCCCTTACCCATGGGGTGCATCTAGTGTATATATTTAGTTGACACCAACAATTGAAGAATTGGTAACTCATGCAAATCTCCAATACCTCCAACTAGAGATGGTATTCGGAACTTCTCACCTTAGAGTCCTTAGCATCAGTTTGTAATAACTGAATTCGACCAACCAAACTACTGGAGCAAGTTCAAATTCAAATGAGTTTATTGTCATGTTCAGCAATACTGAATGCTGTTTTTACATCATGAGGTAGCTTCAGCTGATAATAGCATAAGGTTGTTAACAATGGTCTACATGTCCTTTGAGAGGTCACTACTTTGCATGATATCAGTTCCTTGATTTGCTCGGCTGATAACAGCTACTACATTGCCAATTACTCCTGATGAAATAAAAGTCAGTTTATAACAGGTTGCTATTAACTCCAATCTCTTGCCACAGGGCGGAGTCATAGGCTAATTAATAGTTAAAGGTAAATCCCAATGGCCAACGAACAGTTTATCCCATTCCGCAATGTTTTACTGTTATTAGTATAGTTATATTGTCTTTGATAACCTCTGTAATGGGAATTGCATAGCATGGATCTTTGAGACTCTTATGAATCTGTTAGTCGTGAAAATAATTTTTCATATTCGGCAAGTTCATATGCCCGACACTCTCCATTTTTCATAATAAACATGTCACTCCTGCCTTATTCCCCTCAACCAGATGTTTTTATCCTTTATGTGTTGTATAACTATTGTAAATTTTACAACTTGTGAACGGTGCACTTACCCATGTTTTGGAAGTAATAGACCCACTTTGTTGAGTTGCGTTGGTAAGGTGCATGGAATTTCTGAGCTATCATGCTGCCCCCAGCTCCAGTGAACCGCCTACTGCCGATGAGCGCCTGGGGTGCGTTCTGAAATGATGACCTTTGCCCGCCGTTGGCCTGAATTGATTCGTCTACCAAGTTTTCTTCCCCTGTTGAGTAGGCCCACCTGAATAACAGATTCGGCGGCTGGCTCTCATATCCCCCTGTTGGCGCTGTTCACTGCCAGCACATATGTGCTTCAGTATGTTCTATTGACTTCTTTAGTGCCTTGAGTCAATTATATCTTGACCTTTTGCTCTCCCCTCCTCAGAAAGGGCGATCCGTAGGTAGCCCTGAACAGGCGCTGCCGCAGGCCACAGGATACCTATACTGATATGAACCCATTGGACCTATACCCGAATAGAACATTCTGCTGAGATGGCAACTTTGTTGTCAGGAAAGGGTACATCTGACATGCCCTGTCAACTGGAGCTGCTGGTACGGCGTGCAGAGGTGGAACTTCTGGCTCAACCTTACCATCAGAGTCGGGTTCAGACCTAAAATGACCCATGGTTCGCGCCTCCTCATCTATGAAGGTGCTATCAAACAGTCCTCTACTAGATGCTGCTTGTCCCTTTTTGTTCAGGGTGGCGCTGACACTTCTCCTGCTGCCGTGTGCCCTGCTGTAGCACTGTATGCAACAATTGCTGCATTTGGGATAGTCGTTTCAAACGCACTATCCAGCCCCGGTGAGGAATCATCTCCTGACTCCGTGGGCCTTGCTAACCAGCCCCGGTGGGGAATCATCCCCCGACTCCGTGGGCGTAGCAGACTTATGTGTGAATTTGAGCAACCCTGTTCCAGGCGTTGCCAGGGCTGCCTCTCGTAGAGGCTGGCGCTTTTTGACATGAAACAGCCCTGTATCAGGCGCTGCTGGCGCGGCTCTCCCGTAGGCCGGCGCTTTCATTCAGGAAACAGCCCTGTCAGGCGCTGCTAGCGCAGCCTGTCCCATAGGCCCACGCTATTACACATGAAGCAGCCCTATCCCAGGCACTGCTAGCGCGGCCTGTCCCATAGGCCTGCGCTATTACAGTGTAGGCTCACTAAATCAAAATTTTTAGTGTACAGCTTTACCTGTGAAGGGTTAAAGCAAGTTTTAACCCTTCACAGCAACTTGTGCTAAACAAGAAGAATTTCATTGTCAGGGACATATGACAATAACTTTTTTATGACTTTTAACTTTGCCTTTAACTATAACATACATTAAACTTTATTATTAAGAGAAAAATCCCTTGGAGCCGGAGTCCTTTCTCACCAATTTTATTCCCTGCCTGGGGACCGACGTCTGTGAGTCGCTGTCAGTGACTCTGGCGTTATTTCCTTGTTCTCCCCGCAGGCTGGAAGCCGCTGTCTGCCTTGTCAGCGGCTCTTTATCTCGTAACCCGATCTTTTTGCCGGTTATCCGCTTCTGCGGTCAGACCGGGGTTTCTCTCACTCGTTCACTCATCAGGCTGTGAAACTAGCAGGAAAACCTCTGTAAAGAGAGGCTCCTGCTTGGAAAACCCCTGGTAAGTAAAAACAAACTTACCTTCTAGGTTTAACTTACTGCTGGCAGGAGCTCTGTCCTGCCAGTCTGGTGCTTGCACCAATGCGGCTGACGTACTGACGCGCATGTGACCTGGACGGGGTTCTTCACGGAATCACTCACGTGACTCCGAAGTAAAATCCCAGTATGATCCCAGGAATGATTGGGTTAGCATATGATGAGCATTTGATGGCACTGGGCCTCAACTTGCTGGAGTTTAGAAGGATGAGAGGGCACCTCATTGAAACTTACCGAATAGTGAAAGGCCTGGATGTGAAGAGGATGTACCCACTTGTGGGAGAGTCTAGGATGTGATAAGGATGAATTTATTTAGTGAGAGGATGGTGGATCTGTGGAATTCTTTGTCACAGAAGGTTGTGGAGGCCAAGTCAATGGATATTTTTAAGGCAGAGATTGATAGATTCTTGATTAGTACAGGTGTCAAGGGTTATGGGGAGAAGGAAGGAGAATGGGGTAGAGAGGGAAAGTGAGGTTAGCCATAGTGGAGTAGACTTAATGGGCCGAATGGCCTAATTCTGCTCCTATAACTTATGAACAAAACTACTACCTGTTCTCCCACCTCCTACCTTGTGTTAATCAGTCTCCCCTACCAAAGAATCAAGCTCCTAAGCTCAACCCCTGCCAACAGAAGCCTTGCCCCAACAACCCCCCTCATTCTTGCCACCCTGTATTCATAAGCATCAGATTACTGAAGCAAACTTTCCACCCAAGAAGACTTTAACTTGTCTACCCGAGAGCGGGAGACAAAATTAAAGGATCTCTGCACCTAAATTCAACTGGAATCGCCAAGTTCCCCAGACCAAAGTTGAGGACAATGAACTCTGACATTGATATTACATTTATTTTTGAGTAAACCCACTTTATTAATTCTTGTCTTGTATACTCTCTATGACTTGTATTTTCAGGTGTCAGTTCTTTAGGTACCTTTTATCAATAGTTAATTTAGTTGGATGTCTTCCGGCGATGTTTGACAAGCTAAACTCAGAACCCAGACTCCCGTCACACCAACTCCCCACTGTTGATTCCGTCTACACTTCACGCTGCTGCAGGGAAAGTAGCCAACATAATCCAAGGCTTCGAAGATAGACACAAAAAGCTGGAGTAACTCTGCGGGACAGGCAGCATCTCTGGAGAGAAGGAATGGGTGACGTTTCGGTTCGAGACCCTTCTTCAGACTTTTTCCTCTCTGTTTATTCCATCTTCTCCCTGCTCTCATCACAAAAGCTTGAAAGTGTGCACCACCAGACTCAGGAACAGGTATTCCCCTCTGTTAACAGGCTTCTGAACCATCCTTTCATTAGCTGGGGTACAGTCCAATTCCCTTCTACCTCATTGCAAACTTTGGTGCATAATGCTGAAAACTATATCCTGCACTCCGCACCTTGTCCTTTGCTCTACCTATTACACTTGAGTTTGGCCGGATTGATTTTTATGTATTGTATTAGTTGATTTGATTGGATGGCATGCAAAAACAAGCTGATCACTCTACCTTGGTACATGTGACAATAATAAACCTATACCTAAACCTAAATGAGATTTGGCTGGTTGCGCTATAATGTTATCAAATTTATGGGATAATCCTCATTCATCTAATGATTCATATACCTGCTTATCCACAATTCAGGATACTGTATTTCCCCACATTCGGGGTAGATAGCTTGATAATAACAGCCTTTCCTGACTAGACTGGCTATAATAATAGTGAACACCAAAACAGATGTACTTGCAAACACAAGCAAAGTAGGGTGGGGAGACAGTGTTCAGTAAGTCATACATACTCACTGATCTGGTACAACAGTATTTATTGAGTAACTCATATAACACACTACAGCATGTTGCTTCAACTGTATAGCAGCATTGACTGACTGCCCATGTCGGGTTGCGATGATATGAATAGTGTGGTAGTAGGCAGAGCTTACGATAACAAAGTATTATATTGGTTAGTAAGCAAAGTGACCAATCTACAGGGAGAGAAAAACATTTGTTTATTTTCACCCCTCCAAACTATTAGTATTTGATGCCCTCCCAACCCACAAACCCCTTTGCGAAAATGTTGTGCTTATCCCACGGCTTTCTGCGGAGATTATTTCATCTTTATACCTGACATAATAATGAGAAGGGATATGATTTGTAGCAGTCTAACTTCAATAGGAGAATTATCAATAGATCTAGAGTCAGAATATTCCTTGCGCTGAAGATCCCTTCTCTGGTACATTCATTCTTCAACCATTGCATTTTCCTGGTGATAAATTAATGAAGATTATTGGATGTATATGTTTTGGCCCAGTGCAGTCTAGATAGTCAGTCAGAGTAGAACATGTAAAATGTCTGGCAGAATACAGAAAATTGTAAAGTACACCTCGAGGTGCACATGGGAGGGTATTTTAGCTCCTTAAAAACATGTGCTAGGTTAAAAAGCCAAAATTCTCTACAAGACGTTACTTATAATTTCAATACATAAGTTGTATTCACTGCCCATAATAATATCGGGGGGTGTTGATCAAGAGAGGAATAGATAGGGTAAACACACGCAGTCTTTTACCCAGAGTAGATGAATCAAAAAACAGAGTCAAGAGAGTGTTATTGTCATGTGACCCAGATAGGACAATGAAATTCTTGCTTGCTACAGCACAACAGAATATGTAAACATAATACAGAACGGCAGATAAAAGTTCAGTGTGTCTATAGACGATAGACCATATATATGCACAATAAATAATCAGATAAAGTGCAATAGTTTAATAGGAACTTGAGGGGCGACTTTTTTACACAAAGGGTGGTAGGTATATGGAATACGTTTGCTGGAGGAGGTAGTTGAGGCAGGTACTATCACAACATTTAAAAACATTTGGACAAGTACATGGGTAGGATAGGTTTAGAAGGATATGAGCCAAGCATAGGCAGATGGGACTAGAGTAGATGGGAGTCTGGTCAGTGTGGGCAAGTTGGGCCGAAGGGCCTGTTTCCATGCTGCATTACTATTTAGCTGTGATACAGTCCCCCAAAGGGCTTTTTCTGTGTCAATTACATGAATCAGCATCTGTAAAATGTAACATTTTGATTTTCAAACATCTCAAAAGTTTTATATTTGGGCGGCACATTGTTGCAGCAGTAGAGTTGATGCCTTACAGCGCCAGAGACATGGGTTCGATCCTGACTACGGGTGCTGTCTGTAAGGAGTTTGTACATTCTCCCCATGACCTGCACGTTTTTTTTCCGGGATCTCCAGTTTTCTCCCACACTCCAAAAACGTACAGCTTTGTAGGTTGATTGGTTTGGTTTAATTGTAAATTGTCCCTAGTGTTGCCCTCAAATGGAAAATGAAATTCAATCGTGTTATTACTTTTCTGCAGAATATCTTTTCCAATGAAGTCAGTAATTAATCTTGTTTTAATATATACAATCAGATTGGAAATAATTTGTTCCCTGGTTGGATCCATGAAATATTGTTCAAATAATTTCTTTAATACACTCCATGAACTTAACCTCAATCTATCTTTGCCTGTTTGAAGTGTCCAATCTACGTCAAGATTAAAGTTGCAGTCAATTACCTATTTTGATTTATACTTTAACAAAAAGATGACTTTCACTGGTGACTTCTTTCCCTAGTTATTTCTTATCGCCATAAAAACTGATTCTACTGCTTTTGAAACAAGATAATTTCTCGCTTCTGTGCTCATTTCTCATCATTGAGATGCCTCATTTGATTTATTTCCTGCCAAGGCTTCAAGATTATTTATTTCACAAATCTGGTCATCTTCCGATAATGCATCAGAAGTCGGTATCACATCGTATGATATGCGCAGTGGCGCAGCTGGTAGAACTGCTGTCTCAAAGCGCCAGAGACCCGGGATTGATCCTGACGTCGGGCTCGATGTGTGTGGAGTTTTCACGATCTCCCTGTGACCGCGTGGGTCTCCTTTGGCTTTCCCACACATGCTAAAGATGTGCAAATCTGTAGATTAATCGTCATCTGTAAACTGCCCCTAGTGTGTAGCGAGTGGATGCAAAAGTGGAATAACCTAGAAGTAGTGTGAACATGTGATCGATGGTCGGCATGAACTCAATGGGCCGAGGGGCCTACTTTCAAAAATCCATTTATGTTATTAATTCAGCTACGTTTCTGCAAATGCAATATTCTGCCAAAGAAACTTTAAATTTGCCTTTTCCCAATTTTCCTTACTCTGAATCTGTCCACAAAAGAATTTCTGTCTCACCTTGATTATCATTATCCATTTGCAACCTTAACACTCACTTTGTTCTTTCTTTCTAAACATCCTCACATCCAAATCCTTCTCCTACTATTTAATTATTGTCATACAGTGAAATTATTCTTGTAAACACTTCTGCCTCGCTTGTTCCCTCTCTGTGTTTATGCACTGCTTAAAACTCCCATGTGTGCCAAACATTTGGTTATAATCACTCTTTATTGATGTTTTGATAACTCCTTTGCCCATGGAGGTCAGGCTTATGGTTCCTCTCATCTCCTTTGGCTCTGGACCATCCCAGGCTGCTGACTCTCTGCCACATGTTAAAGTCTGTTATTCCCTGTTGTGTTAGAGGGCCTCAACCACAGGAGCGAAACTTCATCAGTTGATCTTTCCGCCCAATGAGTCAGTTTGAACGAGCACAGACGTTTGCTTTCCCAAAGTGTAAGACTTCATGGACAGCACTCATGCCCTTAGAGGTCCTTGTCAGAACCTCCCTGGAGGGTCGCTGTGGTTTCCTCACCAATTGATTATGGTTCTGGTTGCTTGATTGTGCTCTGGCCCTCTAAGTGCTGGCTGCAAGGATCACATCTGTGGGACTAAATGCTGGCATCTGCGTGAATTTGGAATAGATTTGTGGACTATACTGCAGTTGACTTCAGTCTTTATGGGACTTTCACAATCAATATTAGGATGACCAACGATACTGTTTAAACGCCATTAAGATGTAGCAAAGTGTTTTCTAGTATTGTGTTTTATTTGATTTTGTTTTAATGTTACCATTATTAGCAGTCAGCTGCAGCATACATCGCAAGTTGCTTTGGCAACTGCTCTGCCCACAACTGTAAGAAATTGCAGAGATGTGTATGTAGCCCAGTCCATCACACAAACTAGCCCTGCCTTCACCTCCATCTGTGCTTCACACTGCCTTGGTAAAGCAGCCAACACAATCATGGACCACCCACACACCACTCACACCCCAAGCATTCCCTCTTCTCTCATTAGGTAGAAGATACATAAGCTTGAAAGCACATAGCACCAGATTCCGAACAATCTCTTCACTGCCGTTATTATAGGACAATCTTCCAATCTACCTCATTGGGCCCCTTGCACTTTTTTTACCTGCACTTTCTCTGTAAATAAGACTATATTCTGAACTCTGGCTATTCTACTCTTTGCACTATCTGTTGTTGAAGCATGGCTTGATTGGTACAATAACATAATTTGAAAGACATTTGGACTTGTACATGGGTAGGAAAGGATTAGAGGGACATGGGCCAAATATGGGAAAATAGAATTAGCTTAGATGGGGCATCTTGGTCAGCATGGCAAGTTCAGCCTCAGGGCCTGTTTCTGACACTATGTCACTTCTGTGAGGATAATCTTCTGGCAGCAGTTGGCTTTTGGCTCAGTGAGTGACTCAGAGCACAGAGCTCTGTGTAATATGGCTGCTGTTGTGAACCTCTGGAAAGACTGTCTACAAAAACCACCGAACACGCGTTAACATTAGTTCTATGTTATCCCACTTTATCATCCACTCCCTATACACCAAGAACAATTTACAGGGTCAATTAACCTACAAACCCGCACGTCTTTGTGGAAGAGCACCCAGAGGAAACCCACGTTGTCACACGGAGAATGTACAAACTCCACACAGACAGTACCTGAGGTCAGGATTGAACCCTGGTCTTTGGCTCTGTGAGGCAGTGGAGCTATGAATCTCACAGCAGCGCCGCTATGCTACCTGATCTATTGCCTGATCTATACAGACCTCTTTGTCAAACATGTTTTCCAGAAAGGAGATGGATAGCAGGTCTTGCTCTCAGCTCATTCACTTTGTGGGCTCGGTGAAAAATGCCTTCTGCTTCTGCCTGGAACTTGCTGGTCTTCCAATGAAAGGAAGGGTACGTGACCGAATGTGGAAGGCTCCACAGTCCATGATATACATGCTGATAGGTGCAAGTGAAGCTTGTTGTAGCTGCTACAAAGTCACTGGTTAAAGCCCTTCTTGTATTGCACATTGGGAGGCTATGTCCCATGTACAGAAGATTTGGACTCCTTGCTTGTGAAACACATGTAAAGGAAAACAGATGCTATGACAAAAAATGTAGACAGTTTGGTGTGGTTTGTACTGGAAATGAAAACATATGAAAATATTGTATTTTCAAATTTTATGAATTAAATAATATTTTTTAAATAAATGAGAAGTAAAATACTCTATTTTACAGTACAGTTGAGATGAAGAATCTCTTGACAAGATTTGAAAATAACCAGATGCAGAAGTAATTTTGCTGTGGCAAGCTTAAAGCATGATTAGATCTTGAATGCCAAAGAAATGTTCAAAGTCGCATGATAATTTGAAATTGGCTTTTGGTCAATGCCAACAGAGCATAATACTTTCAGGGCCATGATTTTTATAATTTTGTGGCTTCACCTTTCTTTAAACTGATCAAGTAAAAAAACATGTAAAATTATTAAGTTAAAGTTGAACAGGGGGAATCAAGCATAATCCAATAAATATGGGAGCTACTTACTGTCAAACCTCATACTAAATGGAGGAATGGGCAAACTTATTCTAAAAGTAATTGGTGAAAATTTGTCAGAGTTAACCATGGTGTTGCAAATGAGAATTGATTGATGCCTTTTCATTTCTTTAATTGATATAACTAATGGACACTGATGGCAGTCTCGGCAACATTTACCTTAAAATATTGAGATCTTGAATTTGTTTTTAGTGCCTTTTACTCAAACACACAGCAACTAGAAACTTGAAAACAAATGAATCAGTTTTCATAGAACATAGAAATAGTATAACACAGGAATAGGCTTTTGGCCGAAAATGGCTGCAATTGAACAATGAGTCCAAGATAAACTAATGTCGTCTGCTCACACACCATCCTTACTTCTCCATTCCCAGCATATCCACATGCCTGTTTAAAAGCATCTTAAATGCCACAATCATATCTAAATGCCACAATCTCTTAAAATATGTTGAGCAAAATCTTTATCGGCATGTTTAAATAAACCCTCACGTGTCTAACAAGTGAAGGTTGTGGGTAAATACCTAATTTTGTTAACTAGCACACTATCCAATAATCCATAGGTTAAAAATGCATCTAGTCTATATATACAAATTCCACCTGCACTAATAATAGGGGAAATATATTTTCTCTTATCTGCGATTCAATCATGAAATCAGCAAAATTAAAAGTTGATGTGTTTAAAAATACATTCTCACAGGACTAAACTCAAGTCTACAGCTGCAAAGATAATGACCATTATTTATTTTTTTAAATTAAAATATATAAATTTGAATATTTAAAATAGGCAGGTTCATACAACTGTAGACATCTTTAACAAACAAAATGTACTTTCCTGAACATCTGTCTAGACTATAATTTATGTAATTGAGATTGGCTTAAATGGCATAAACAGAGGATGCCGGGGAAATTACTACAAGCTTTAGACGTTGGCTCAGAATAGCTCCCAACCAGGAGGGTTCAGCAACCGGATCTTGCTGTTGTTTGGGTCATTGAACTCGTCAGAATCACCCACAAATGAAGCCAACTTCCTGAACTAATTCTCTACCTCCAGGGAGAATGAGCTTATTAGGTTGTGCATATTATAACATTTATTCTTGAAGTAAGAAGAAAGCACAATACAATACCATAAGAAAACTAAAACTAATGAGTTTAGCTCTACCCCGAACTCTGCACCAGCCACCCACTACTGAATTAACCCTTCTTTACAGGATCACCTGGAGATCTAAAAAAGACACAAAAGTGCTGGAGTAACTAAGCAGGTCAGGCAGCATCCCTGGAGACCACGGATGGGATATGTTTCTGGTCGCTACCCTTCTTCAGATTGTGAGTCCAAGGAAGGGTCCAAACCCGAAAGGTCACGTATTCATGCCTGACCCACTGAGTTTTGTGTCTATCCTTGGTGAATATGCAGTTGTACAAACAAAGAACTGCAAATGCTGGTTAACGTACAAAAAGGGAAAAAATGCTGGCCTAACACGGCAGGTCAGGCAGCATCCCCGGAGAACATGTTTTCCAGTAATGCTGCCTGACCTGCTGAGTTACTCCAGCAGTTTCTGTCCTTTTCAGCATCTGTAGTTCATTGTTTCTTCATTTCTCCTGTAGATCTGCCTTATTAAGGCTCATGCCCCATCTTCCTGTGAACTCAGAATTCTTGCGTAGAACACAAAGTGCTGGAGTAAAGCCCCTGTCCCACTTTCACGACCTAATTGGCGGCCTCTGCCAAGTTTGCCCTTGCTTCATACTCGCAGCATGGTCGCCACAAGGTCGTAGGAGGTCTTCGTAACTCTTCCTCATGCTCGCGAGTGGTCTCCGCATACTCGTGGCCTCAAGTAGGTCAAAGCGATTTTTCCAGCCTGATAAAAAATGTACACGAGTAAAAAAAAGGTCATCATGGAAAAAATTGATACTTTTTACTCGTAGGTAGGTCGTAGTACTGGAAGACTGGATAGGTATATGGACGGGAAAGGAATGGAGGGTTATGGTCTGAGTGCAGATAGATGGGACTAGGTGACAGTAAGTGTTTGGCACAGACTGGAAGGGCCGAGATGGCCTGTTTCCGTGCTGTAATTGTTATATGGTTATATATGGTAGTAGGCCATGATGGTAGTCGTAGATAGTCGTAGGTCGGTAAATGGCCCGAGAAAACAAATGCAAACATGACATCATTTTATCATGTCATGTTGGTCTTAGGTGTGGAAGACTGAGGTTGAGGGGGGTCGTAGGAGGTCGTAGACATAGTCATAGGAGGTCATAGACATAGTCGTAGGAGGTCTATTACTTCCGCGAGTCAACACGACCTTGACATTTTTTTCAACGCATCCAGGATCTTATGAACTCATGGATTAGGTCGTCCAAGTGGGACAGGCCCTCTCAGTTCCACGGGTCCATGTCCTCCAGAGAAACTGCTTGATCCACGGAGTTATTTCAGCACTTTGTGTTTTACAGGTGATTCCAGCATCTGCAGTTTCTCGTGTCGATAACTTAGTATTCTTGGTTGCCCAGGTTACTGGATGTACATGTGTTGCTTTTTGGAAGAAGAGAAACCAGTTTGATGAGACAGTGAATACCAATGACTCGGCTCCACGTGAGGTTATGCATGCTATTATGTAGGTAAACAACCTACCTCACCATTTAAATTCAGTCCATGAATGTTGGCAAAGACTTAAGGAAGCTAAATTGTGGTCAGAATATGGTTTTGAGTGTAAGATCTGCTTGAATATTCAAAGCTGTCTGTAATGGTAATTTTAAACTTTTCCAGTGTCCAACTAGCCTAAGCATGATTGCCTCTGACACTGTCATTTGTAGAAGTAATATCAAGGTGCTGAGAGAAAGAGATGATGGATATCCATCTGCCAAGCATCCCTCTATCCTTCCTCACCTGAATCCACCTATCATGTGCCAGTTCCTGTTTCCCCCATTCCCCTCACCTGTTTCTACAAGGTATCTCCCCTCTCCTCCATCAGTCTGAAGAAGACGCCCATCCCAAATTGGCGTCTGCCTATTTACCTGCAAGGTTTGCCTACTAGCCTGCTGAGTTTGTCTTGCTCTTTTTTTTTCTATACAAGATTCCAGCATCGACAGTCTCTTGTGTTAACATCTTCTCTTTCCCTCCATTTTGGTCATGAGAGGTGATTTATTCACCACATTAAGATTCTGCAGGGGAATTTCAGGTGGTCGGAAGAAGCTTCACATCAGTGGATGTTCAGGTGACTGATGATAAACCATTACCTTAGTGTACCAAAAAAAGATGGCCAAAGATACATTGTTTCTGCAACTAATTTAGGGAAAGTCATGGCCCTGTCTCACTGTGCGAGTTGACCCACGAGGTAACCCGAGTGACAGACTCGTGGCTGTGCACGAGACTTCAAGTTTATGATCAAGTGTGTAACCGAGTTCCCACGGGTATGTCATTGCTGCGATGTTCCAAGTTCCTCTCCCGAGTTACCAAGTTCCTCTCCCGTTACTCTTGAGCCAACCGTGAATGAAGGTATGTTTTAATAAAGCAACAATGTTAAAATACATCTCCATCCTGTGGTTTTGAGTTATTTCAGCGCGGCGGCATCTATTGATATGACCTACAATGGGAAAATGCGCATCCTCCATAACCAAGCATTTCTTGTTGTTTTATGTTTTTAAATACTTTTTTGCAATGGATCTCTATTTTAAATAATTTTTAAAAAGGAAGCAGCTCGGGTGACTGACATTGAGCGGCCGCCGGATCCGACAGCACACACACACACACACACACACACACACACACACACACACACACACACACACACACACACACACACACACACACACACACAGAGAGAGAGATACACACAGACAGCAGGACTGGCCGCCACTTCAGAGGAAGGAAGCAGCTCGGGTGACTTTTGAGCGCCGCCGGACCCGACAGCAGACACACACACAGATACAAACAGATAGACAGAGAGGGAGAGAGAGAGACACACACACACACATACACATACACACACACAGAGAGATACACACAGACAGCAGCTGGCCACCACTTTCAGAGGAAGGAAGCAGCTCGGGTGACTTTGAGCGGCCGCCGGGACCCGACAGCAGACACACACACAGATAGACAGAGAGGGAGAGAGAGACACACACACACACACACACACACACACACACACACACACACAGATACACACAGACAGCAGGACTGGCCACCACTTCAGAGGAAGGAAGCAGCTCGGGTGACTTTGGGCGGCCGCCGGGACCCGACAGCAGACACACACACAGATACACACAGATAGACAGAGAGGGAGAGAGAGAGAGACACACACACACACACACACACACACCAGATACACACAGACAGACAGAGACACACACACACACACACACACACACACACACACACACAGATACACACAGACAGCAGGACTGGCCACATTCAGAGGAAGGAAGCAGCTCGGGTGACTTTGAGCGCGGCCGCCGGGACCCGACAGCAGACACACACACAGATACACACACACAAACACACAGACACACACAGACACACACACAAACACACACACACACACAGACACACACACAGACACACACACAGACACACACACAGCCACACACACACACACACACACACATATGTGGCGTTTCTGCTCGGGACCCTTCTTCAGACAATCCAATGTCCCATAATATATTCTTTAAATATTAAGTTTTCTGTTGAAAGTGTGGTGCCGTGGTTACGGGTTGTCGGAAGGAAGATGATGAGGTCTGGTACAAGTTGACTTTGTTTTCAGTAATCAGGCCTCTGTGTTGGCCGATGAGGTTGAATCGAGCGTTCATACAGTTGCGAGCGAGCGAGGTCCATATATAGGATTTAAAGAAGGAACTGCAGATGCTGGAGAATCGAGGGTACACAAAAAGCTGGAGAAACTCAGCGGGTGCAGCAGCATCTAAGGAGCGAAGGAGATAGGCGACGTTTCGGGTCGAGACCCTTCTTCCTAATAAAGGAAGAAGGGTCTCGACCCGAAACGTCGCCTATCTCCTGCGCTCCTTAGATGCTGCTGCACCCGCTGAGTTTCTCCAGCTTTTTGTGTACCCTCCATATATAGGAGCAAGGAACGCGAAGCCTCTGAGGGTTCATTGTTCCCCTGGTTTGGATTGCTCCCAGGAGAGCGTGCACAAAGAAAAATTTAGGCATTTTTTCTGTGGAAGGGGGAGGGCAGTATAAAATCGAAAGCATTGTACAGCAGCACTCTCCCAACACGAAAACACAGCGCAGCGTAAACAATTAAACAGCTTCACTTTTAAAAGCAAAGACACACGTTAAATTACACGGCCCCAAGAAATCGCCTCTCAATTGCTTCGGGGTTGGAATTGAAATATATATAATATATATAATATGTATATACATATTATAACTACTTTGGTTCAGTCCCTTTCAGATTATAAAAAAGTTCCCACGATAGACTCACGAGACACTATGGTAAACGCACGGGCCATTACGTTACTGCAACGAGTTTAAATGTTTCCATTTTTAACTTGAACAGTTAATTTGACTCGTGGAAAAAATCAAACATGTTTGATTTTTTTCACGAGTTAACAAGTTTCCCGAGTACCTACCGTTAGCGCCACGAGTGGACAAGTTGAACGCGCGAGTTCCGACGTTCCCGCTACGTGATCACCACGAGTGAAAACTCGGGGTCACTCGTGGGCCAACTCGCACAGTGAGACAGGGGTTTTAGGCTAGATAAATAAATGGGTTAATCTATCTATACTATTACTAAAACTCTCATCTTGTCCTCTTCCAGTTTGCGTTTTTTTTAATTTGTGCAAAAACGGTACCTTATATCGCTAGGGTTTTTTCGCCAACCTATTCACCGTTCTCCTCTGCTCCAAGCGCAACAAGGTTGGTTCCGATCGGTGAAATATTAGAAAAGGTTTGAAGGTATAAAAAATTGTGAGTTCAGCAGATTGGTCTTCTCGCCTGTCATTCACCATGAAGGTAACACCCCTTCCAGCACTTGCGGAAAATAAATCCCCGGAGGCGGGGATGAGTCTGTGAGCAGCATGCGGGCAGAGAGCAGCGTGCAGGCTGCTTCTGCGGCAACCAGCACAACGAGCCGGGTTAAATTGAACCAGAAGCCTCTGAGTGAAGTTGGAGTGTGACCGGGTGCTGAAGTGTGGGGTGAGCAGAGTGCGTCTGCTGTGACCACCCTCCCCTTCCCACACACCCCTTCCCACAACCCCCTTCCCCCTTCCCCCCACACCCCTCCTTCCCCAACCCCCCTTTCCCCCATACCGCCCCCCTTCATCCACACCGCCCCCTTCCCCACACCCCCCACCTTCACCCACATCCCCCCTTCACTCCCACCCACCCTTCCCCCACCCCCTTCCCCCACCCTCCCTTTCCCCACACTCCCTTTCCCCTTTCCCCCTTATTCCACCACCTCCCCTTCCCCCACACACCCTCCTTCTCCCACTCCCCCTTCCCCCTAACCCCCCACACACCCCCTATCCCCATCCTGCACCCCCTTCCCCCACCCTCCCTTCCCCTACCCCTTTCCCCCATACCCCCTTCCCCCACCCCCACTTCCCCCACCCCCCTTCCCCCACTCTTCCCCCCTCTTCAATATTATAATAAACTAAACTAATCAAATGTCTATTAAATGGTGTTATGGCATCTGCCTCAACCACCTCCTCTGGTAGCTCGTACCATATACCCACTAGCCTGTCTTTTACTTTTATCTTGCTTTTAGTTGTAGTACATACAATGAGCAGATTCTTCAGACCTGCTCCCACTGGAGACTTCTGCTCGCAATGTTAGCATACTGTAATAGCATTGTAGCCCAGTCTCATATTGGCTGTACTGCAGCTTAAGATATCTGCTGATGAAGTTGAAATTCTGAGTTTACCTTATATAGTCAGATTTGAGCACTAAACAAATTTGAAACAATATGACTAAAATCCAGATCTGATAAAATATTGTTGGATCCTAATATGTTCTTGAAGCAGGCTTGCGTTGCAAAACATTTGGTGGTTGCCTTCAGCAGTTACTGGTCAGAAAACCTACGATAATTTGATGTTGATAACCCCCCAAGAAAGAACATGTCAAAAATATACAGATGGTCTCCAAATTTTTCTTCTCATGATGGCAATTGCTTTGCTGAAATTAGCAAACTTGAGTATAGTGAATAGACACAGAATGTATTATTTAAGTTTATTTGTACATGTTATCGATGATATATTGTACATGGAGCAGTACAGCATGGAAGCAGGCCTTTCAGCCCACTTTACCCATACCAAGCTGGCATATTGGGCTAGTCACATTTGCCTGCATTTGGCACATGTCCCACTGAACCTTTTCAATCCTACATTACACACAGTACAGTGATGTATGATACACAAAGTAGGAACATCAGTGAGGAATGACGTACGGATGGATAATAGAAAGTATAAAATTCCGAAATGACTAGTCACTATAAACAGTTTTTGTTTCCATAAAATAGATTTATGTAACGTTTGGCTGCCAATCTTCTCAAATATTCAACTAAAGATCTGAAGTACTTTATGAACAAATGATGAAAAAGTCATGTCAAAATCACAGGACTATTTAGCTCAGGAGTAGTTTAGATGCCAGAATCAACAAGGAACTGAAATTTAATTAAGAATAGAAATTCTGGAAATGCATATCAAATCTTGGGAGTCCAAAACAGACAGACAATGAAGTTGTGAAGCACATTTGTCAGTAAACTTTGCAAAACACCAATTAGTGTTCTTAATTATATAACAATTAGTATCTTGAAGACACTTGTCAAAACATTCCATTCCCACTCTGGAAATTAACATATGATAGATTACCGCGGCAGCGGGAGAGCTACTGCCTTACAGCGCCAGAGACCTGGGTCTGATCCTGACTATGGATGTTTGTGTGTACGGAGTTTGTACGTTCTCCCTGTTACTTGCATGGGTTTTCTCTGAAATCTTCAGTTTCCTCACACACTCCAAAAACACACAGGGTTGGAGGTTAATTGGCTTGGTATAAATGTAAAATTGCCCCTAGTGTGTGTGGGGTTGTGTTAATATGCGGGGATCGCTGGTTGGTGCAGACTCTGTGGGCCGAAGGGCCTGTTTCCTCGCTGTATCACTAAACTAAACTATATCATAGTATAAAAAGCAAGGGGAAAATACAGCCACATGATGCTTTTTTTTCCCCCAAAATCTCTTGTAGCGCTATACAAAAAGGACCATTTTGACAATTAGATCTTGCAAGCTTTTTAGAAGAATAGTTTAAATCAGTCTAAATTCCATTTACTTTTTCAATAGTCCTGCATTTGTAATTGTTTCAAATTTAAACTTTAGACTTGAGATGCAGAATAGAAACAGGCCCTTCAGCCCACCTAGACCACGCCGACCAGTGATATCCCCATACACAAGCAGTATCCTACACCCCCACGGACAATTTACAATTTTACAGAAGCTGATCGACCTACAAACCTGTGGGGAGTGTGGGAAGAAACACGGAAAAAATCCTACACGGTCACAGGGAGAACATACAACCTCCATACAAACAGCATCCATAGCCGGGATCCAGCCGGGTCTCTGGCGCTGCAAGGCAGCTGTCAGGCAACAATTCTACTGCTGCTCTAGGGGCTGGTGGAATCAAGGGATATGGGGAGAAGGCAGGCACGGGTTATTGATTGGGGATGATCAGCCATGATCACAATGAATGGCGGTGCTGGCTCGAAGGGCTGAATGGCCTCCTCCTGCACTTATTTTCTATGTTTCTATGTTTCTATATCCCACTGTGCCACTCCATTGAATCTGCTTCCATCAGCCTTACAGGCAAGTGTTTTCAAGAACAAAGCACAGTGGTAGAGGAAGAAGGGTCTCGACCCGAAACGTCGCCTATCTCCTTCGCTCCTTAGATGCTGCTGCACCTGCTGAGTTTCTCCTGCCTTTTGTGTACCCTGGATTCTCCAGCATCTGCAGTTCTTTCTTTAACACAGTGGTAGAGTTGCTGCCTTACAGCACGAGAAACCCAGGTTCGATCCTGACTACGGGTGCTGTCTGTGTGGGGTTTGTGCGTTCAACCTGTGACCTGCATGGGTTTCCTCCGGAAGCTCTGGTTTCCTTCCACATTCCAAAAATGTAGACATAAAGCTGGAGTAACTCAGCGGGACAGGCAGCATCTCTGGAGAGAAGGAATGGGTGACGTTTCGGGCTGAGACCCTTCTTTAGACTGGTACCCTTAGACAGAGTCTGAATAAGGGTCTCCACCCAAAACATCATCCATTCGTTCTTTGCAGAGTTTTTGTGTCTATCTTCGGTTTAAAGCAGCATCTGCAGATCCATCCGACACGTTGTTAAAATGTACAGTTGTGTAGGTTAATTGGCTTGGTAAAATTGTAAATTGTCGCTAGTGTGTGCACTATAGTGTTAGTGTACGTGAATCGCTGGTCGGCGCAGACTTGATGGGCTGAAGGGCCTGTTTCTGCGCTGTAACTCTAAACTGAACTAAAAGTAAATAAAATTATAATGTGTAAAAAAGTGTTCTTCAAGTGTCCTTCTGCCAAGTGAGTTTAAACCTGTGACATTTGATTATTGACTTTTCTGCAAATGGGAGCAGTTTCTCTCTGAAAGGGATCCTTGTAAACTCAGGGTTAAAGTCACATTTGAAGGTCGGAATAGAAGACTGTGAGCTTGCACTTCCAGTATCTTTATAGTGGGATGAAGACTTGCTTTGGCATTCAATAAAAGACTCGGCCCAGCCTTGATCACCAACAGATGTTGTTGTCCGTCTTTCTCCTGCATATATGTGAAAATTGGCAACAACATGTACCATCATGTTAACAGTGGTATTGGTTTATTATTATCATGTGTAGCGGGATACAATAAAAATAATTTATTTTCGTGCTATCCAGTCAAATCAAATAATTCTATACATGAGTACAATCAAGCCATAGACAAGAACAGTAACTAGTGCAAACAGAAAAATACCAGAGGGCAGGATATTATGTTGCAGCATTATAGCGTTACAGAGAAAATGTCCAATTTCTGCAATGAAGTAGTTTGGAAGGGCAGGACAACTCCCTCGCTAATGGGTGGACCATAAAAGTGGGGAAGAAGCTGTTCCTCAATCTGGTGGTACGTGCTTTCAAGCTTTTAAAATCTTACACCCAACGGGAGAAGGGAGAATAGGGAATGACCAGGATGGCATTATGTGGATTATGTTGGCTGCCTTCCCAAGGCAGCTTGGAATGTAGATGGAGTCGGTGGTGGGGAGGCTGTGTGTGATGGACTGGGCTACCTCCAGAACTGCAATTTCTTGCGGCCTTGGGCAGCTGCCTCGTAACACCAGAGATTGCCCCTAACGTGTAAACAGTGGGATAACATAGAACTAGTGTGAACATGTGATTGTTGGGCAGCATGGACTAGATTATATGAAGGGCCTATTACCATGCTGTATCTTTAGTTTTTTTTTAATTTAGAGATACCGCATGAAAACACGGCCTTCGACTCGCTGAGTGCATGCCGACCATCGATCACCCTGTATACTAGTTCTTTGTTATCTCAGTTTTGCATCTTCCACACTAAGGGCAATTCATAGAAGCCATTTCACCTACAAACCCGTACATTTTTGGAGCGTGGGAGGAAACCAGAGCACCCGGGGAAAACCCACGCGGCCATAGGGGGATCATACAAACTCCGTACAGATGGACCCGTAGTCAGCATCGAACCTGGATCACTGGCTGAAAAGTAACAACTGTTCTGCTGCGCCACTTTGCCTTACATTAATTATATGGTGGAGTCAGTTGATACCTGTAGAAATTGTCATACATAATGGCAATGGAACAATGAAATTCTTACTTGCTGCAGTTTTACAGACCCATTAACACAAAACACACATAAATATACTATAATAAATATTATAATAAATTAATAATCAGTAATACTAGGTAACCAGCCCATCACAGTACAAAACCGAAGTCCATGGTAAATCATAGTTACTGCGGTTAGTGTTGTGTAGTGTTCAAGAGCTTGGGAAGAAGCTGTTGTTGAACTTGGTGGTTCAGGCTCCTGTACCTTCTTCCTGATGGCAGCAGTGAGGTGAGAGCGTGGCCAGCGTGGTGTGGGTCTTTGATAATTTGCGAGCTGTACATTACAGTAACATGACAAACACGTAAGCAATAATTTCTGGCAGAATGGGCTAACGTAACTAAACAGCTGTCTTTCATAGTCTTGTGTCATGAGCTCTCACTCCACATAAAGAAAACTGGGGAATGAACAGCAGTGTGTGTGCATTTATGAGATATAAACCTGGACATGACTCTCGATTCTCCCATTACTGGAAACATTATTTCCATGTCCGCTCTATCTAGGCCTTTTATTGAAACTTGAGCAGAGCACCGAGTGCTGGAGGAACTCAGCGGGTTCAGGCAGCAACTGGGGGTGGGGGTGGGGGGGGGGGGGGGGGGGGAGTTGACAAGCTGAAATTAAGGGTTGTGCAATGTTTAAAAGCCTGACGGTTGCTGGGAGGAAGCTGTTCTTGAACCTGGTGGTCACTGTTTTCAGGCTGCTGTCTCTCCTTCCAGATGGTAGTAGTGAGATGAGAGCATGGCCCAGGTGGTGTGGGTCTTTGATGACCTTCCTGTCAAACTACCCTTCAATGGTTCAAATTTATCTAAATCTAAATGCATCTAAAACAAGGAATGTTTCCTTTTATATTTTGCAAGGTTGTTGATAACATAAGGGAACGATAATTCAATGAGAAAGATCAAATATATTTTCAATGAAGGGGAACCTTCTTGAAAACAAGCACAGAGGATAGACACAAAATGCTGGAGTAACTCAGCGGGACAGGCAGCATCTCTGGAGAGACGGAATGTTTGACGTTTCGGGTCGAGACCCTTCTTCTGACTGGAGACTGGAGACTCCACATTCTGAAGAAGGGTCTTGACCCGAAACATCACCCATTCCTTCTCTCCAGAGATGCTGCCTGTCCTGCTGAGTTACTCCAGCATTTTGTGTCTATCTTCGGTTTAAACCAGCATCTGCAGTTCCTTCCCACACACTTCCTGAAGATAACTAAGCTTTGAGAACATAAACTACCGCAGAACCAAATAGAACTATTAAAGCTGACTCTTTACAAAATAAAGATAAATATGAATTCCAACATGTTCAGCAAGATAGCAAAACTGTAAGCAAATAGCAACAATATAGTTAGTGAAATTTCAAATGTATCTGTTTTTAGAATGTTTGTCATGCTATGAAGATTTTCATAAAATACTATTCCCAGATTGTACTGGTGTTGGAATATTGTACAATATATAATATTGCACCACATTTATCTAATCACAACTCTTTAATGATTGGCATAAGCTACAGTAAATACTGTACATGAATAGTACAGTAAATGCTGTACATATATAACCAAACCATATGCACAAGTACAGCAGGTAGTACAAAGAGAAAAATACCAGAGTGCAGGATATAATGTTACAGCATTATAGCATTACAGTTACAGAGAAAAGGTCCAGTATGTGTAATGAGGTGCGCTGGAAGATCAGGACAACCCCCTAGCTTATGCGTGGACCATAAAAGCGGAGAAGAAGCTGTTCCTCAATCTGGTGGTGAGTGCTTTCAAACGTTTGTATCTTACACCCAACGGGAGAAGGGAGAAGTGGGAATGGCCAGGATGAGAAAAAGTGCTTGATTGCAATGGCGGCCTTCCCAAGGCAGTGTGGGGTGTCGATCGAGTCAACGGTGGGGAGGCTTCCCTGTGTGATGGGCTGGGCTACCTCTACAACTCTGCAAGTTCTTGGAGACTGATCTGGCACAAGTTAAATGGTGAACCCCTACCGATGACTGTGTAAGATATTCATCCAAATTCTCTAATTATTATCGACCCCCAACAATTATCGACCTCCCTGATGCCCTGTTTGCCTCTTCCGCTAGATGTTGAGGAAATTGTATGGGATTCTTCACAGAGCAGGGAGTTCTCCTGAGTCACATTCATCTCCCCAGCAACATCGGCACCAGTTCACCAGTCATTCGGGGCTTCTGCAACCTTATCCGGAAGGATTTAGCAGTTGTTTTGCAGAAATAACAACAGCAAAATCGGCGCAGCATGGTGGCGCAGCGATAGAGTTGCTGCCTTACAGCGCCAGAGACCCGGGTTCAATCCTAACTACGGGCGCTGTGTGTACAGAGTTTGCACGTTCTCCCTGTGACCATGTGGGTTTTCTCCGGCAAGCTCCAGTTTCCTCCCACACTCCAAAGATGTGGAGGTTTGTACGTTAATTGGTTACATTATAAATGTTAAATTGTCCCTAGTGTGTGTAGGATAGAGTTAGTGTGCGGGGTTCGCTGGTCGGCGTGAATTTGGTGGGCCGAACGGTCTGTTTCCTCGCTGTAAACTAAACTAAAATAGACAATAGACAATAGGTGCAGGAGTAGGCCATTCGGCCCTTCGAACCAGCACTGCAATTCAATGTGATCATGGCTGATCATCCCCAATCAGTATCCCGTTCCTGCCTTCTCCCCATATCCCCTGACTCCGCTATCTGTAAGAGCCATATCTAGGTCTCCCAGAGAACCGCCCTCTGAGGCAGAGAATTCCACAGATTCACGTGGAAAAAGTGTTTCCTTGTCTCCGTTTTAAATGGCTTACCTCTTATTCTTAAAAAGTGGCCCCTGGTTCTGGACTCCCCCAACATCGGGATCATGTTTCCTGCCTTCCAAAAATATTCAGTGGCATTCACCATTTTAAGACATTATTGCAGAGGTGAGAAATAGTCTGTAAAAGGCAGACACAGGGAACTGCAGTTGTTGGGATCTTGAGCAAAATGCAACGTTTTGGAGAAACTCAGCGGATCTGGCAGCATCTGTGGATGGAATGGACAGACAACGTGGTCAGAACCCTTCTTCAACAGAATCTTTCAGGTCAGGACATTTCTAAAGAACAAACCTTGTCTGTGCATTCTCTCCACAGATACTGTCTGACATACTAAGTTCCTCCAGCACTTTGTTCTATACAAGGCAGTTCTTTCATATTCTGTGTTATTAAATTCTTCCAGGAAGCTACGGCCCTGTTAATGTCTCTTTTGATTCAAACTTTTAAAAGTCAATGCACTATTTTCAAAAATGGGATTTCCACTGTGAACAGCAAACAGGATTTTGCAGTTTTCATTTATTTTCTATCTCTTCCTACTTTCTTCATTTCTTTCTGAGTGAACACTTAAAGACTTAAAGATTTCAAGCATCATAATTAACAAACAGGTAGATTTATTAAAGGTTTGAGAATGGAGCACTTTCGCTCTTTTGTTTTATCCGCCCAGTGCTTCTCACCATAACTTTGCAGATGTTCTAAAGATGTTCTTAATTAGGAAGGGCCTGTTTTAGAAGCACAGACCCGAGACTGAGTTGGTGGCAGCCCTTTAGATGTTTGGTATTAAAAATGTAATACTACCATTGGAAACAGAAAGCTTGCCAATTAATTTTCTTCCCGCTATAATTGCTTTCATATGCAGTGATTTGTTTGAGAACAAACTGTATAAACCTGACCTTAACATACAATAATAACAGGTTGAGTAAGACCATCTCTGGTGCGTACAATGTAAAGACGTGAATGACTGTGTGCGTCACTGGCCAACCTAAGAATGAACTTGTTTTTGTTCAGTCTTCCCCCACAAATACCATCTGCTCCAACAAATTTGCTTCACATCTTTATTGACGGAAGTTACATTGACTGCAGGCCAATACACAACTATTTGTTACACAGTAAACATGCAAAGTTTACTGACCCGACAATACCGTGTCTATTTATTACTTAGATAGATTTACATAAATAAATTACTCATAGAATTATAATGGAAAGATTTAGATGTCACTGTGAATTGAAAAGGCGCGGACTTTCCCGCCAGGGACTGGGGACCGGCCCGAGCTTCAGCAGCGGCGGCGCAGTGCTGGTTTCATCGCAGACCGGGCGATGCCTACCTGGATCGCCGTTTGAAGCTCCGGAGTGTTGGGCCTGCTGCTTCAACATTGTGGAGCCGTGTTCGTGGGGCTCCCAGCGTGGGCGGCGCTAACTTCGACGCCTCGGAGTCCTGTGATCCCTTTGCCGGGGGCCGCCGGCGTGGGTCTCTGCCCGGCGCGGCCTATGGACTTCGGGAGCCGTGGATTCCAAGTAGGAAGTGGTCGACTCACATCTCCAAGCCGCTGAGGTTGTTTTCCCGGTCCGACGTCGGAGTTCCATCACCCTGGCGAGCGGGCCTGCGGAGGGCTCTCGAGGCCCCAATCACGGGTGAACATCAAAGATCATCAGGGGAAGATGACTGAACTTTTTGTGCCTTCCCTCCCAGTGGGAAGCTTTGATTCTGCTGTGTGTGGATGTTTTATGTTGGAGTCTATCGTGTGTTGTGTTCTTTTTTTATTCCTATGGCTGTATGGTGACCACACATTTCACTGTACCAATTGGTACATGTGACAAATAAATGCATCTTGTATCTTGAATTGTTGGAAATACAACTATTTTAATCTCTTACCTTGCCGGAGATGCGATTGTTTTCCGGATCGTATCTCCGGTCGCTCTGCGGCCTAACATCATGGAGCTGGCGGCCTTGCTGGAGACTGATTCTGAGCCCCACCGCGGGCCGTGGACTCACCATTGGCGCCTGCGATCCCGTGCTCCAACCGCGGCCTGCAGATTTCGACATCGAGGAGCTCGCAATCTCGGGTAGAGACTGATGTCGGGAAGCTCCAAAGTCGCAGGAGATTCGACTAGCCCCGACCCGGGATCCGATCGCCCGGTGCGGGTGAGCTGAGATTCCCCCCCGATGAGGGAGTTTGATCGCCCCGCCGCGGAAGGCCTGACCACCAGCTATGGTAGCCTAGATCATCCCGTCAACAGAAGGCTCGAGGCTCTCGACCGCGGGAGAACAAAGAAGGGAAGAGATTGAACTTTTTTTTTTGCCTTCCATCACGGTGAGGAATGTGGAGGAGTCACTGTGGTGGATGTTTATGTTAAAATGTATTTTGTGTGTCTTGTTGCTTTTTATCGGTATGACTGTATGGCAAATCAAATTCCACACATGTTGCAAAATATATGTTCTACCTACCGAGGGAATTCACCTGCATCATCCTGACCGTGGTCTATATCACACCCCAGGCAGACGTCCGTCTGGCACTGGAGGAGCTGCACGCTGTGGTCAATAAGCACCAGACGGCCAACCCCGAGGCATTTACCACCATTGCCGGGGATTTCAACAAAACTGACCTGAAGAAATCTCTCCCTAACTTCCACCAACATGTCTCCTGCAGCAACAGACCTAACACTCTCGACCACTGTTACACCACCATCAAGGATGCCTATCGCCCTATCCCTCGCCCTCACTTCGGTAAATTCGAACATACTGCGGTGCTGCTTCTTCCTGCCTACAGGCAGCAATCGAAGAGAGCACCCCCCAGAGGTGAGGACTGCACAGAGCTGGTCGGGGGAGGCAGAGGAACATCTCCAGGACTGCTTGGAGTCTGTAGACTGGGCAATGTTCAAGGACTTGGCAACGGACCTGAATGAATACGCCACAATCGTTACAGACTTCATAATGAAATGTGTGGAGGACTGCGTCCCAACAAAAACCTTCCGAGTGTTTCCCAACCAGAAGACTTGGATGAGCCATGAGATCCGCATTCTTCTGAAGACCAGATCCTGGGCATTCAGGTCTGGCGATGCAGAGGTCTACAAGAAGTAGACCTTGGTAAGGCCATCAAAAAGGCCAAAAGGGACTTCTGTTCTAAGCTGGAGGATGAGCCGGATGTCCAGCAACTGTGGTATGGCTTGAATGCCAACACCTCCTACAAGGCGAAATCAGGAGGCAGCTCAAACGACAGCGAAGCATCACTCCCTGACGAGCTCAACGTGTTCTACGCACGCATTGATAGGGAGAACACTGATGTGCCTTCCTGAGCCATCATTTGCTGTGATGGTATTTCAGTCACAGTCACAGAGGCCAACGTCAGAAGATCCTTCAGAGGGGTGAACCCTCGGAAAGTGGCTGGACCTGATGGTATATCCGGTCGTGTTCTCAAAACCTGTGCAGACCAACTGGCTGCGTTTTTACGGACATTTTCAACCTCTCATTTCTGTGGTCTGAGGTTCCCGCCTGCTTTAAAAGGGCATCAATAATACCGGTGCCAAAGAAGCGTAAGGTGTCGTGCCTCAACGACTATCGACCAGTGGCACACCAGCAAAACCAAGGAACGGATTGTGGCTTTGGAAGGGGTAGGATAGGGACCCACAATCCCGTTTATATCAATGGGATGATGGTGGAAAGGGTCAAAAACTTCAAATTCCTGGGCGTGCATATTTCCAAAGATCTTTCCTGGTCCCAGCACACTGATGCAATTATAAAGAAGGCACATCAGCGCCTCTACTTCCTGAGAAGATTACGGAGAGTCGGTATGTCAAGGAGGACTCTCTCAAACTTCCACAGCTGCACAGTAGAGAACATACTGACTGGCTGCATCGTGGCCTGGTTCAGCAACTTGAACGTCCAGGAGCGGAAAAGACTACAAAACGTTGTGACCACTGCCCAGTCCACCAGCGGCTCTGACCTCCCCACCATCGAAGGGATCTATCGCAGTCGCTGCCTCAAAAAGTCTGCCAACATCTTCAAAGACCCACACCATCCTGGTCACACACTCATCTCACCATTGCCATCGGGAAGAAGGTACAGGAGCCTGAAATCTGTAACATCCAGGTTCAAGAACAGCTTCTTCCCCACAGCTGTCAGGCTATTAAACATGACATCAAATGAGCTCTGAACAATAACAGTCTATTATTACTATTACACTATATCTATTTATTTATTGTGTATATATGGTCTATGGTCTATAGATACACTGAACTTTTATCTTCCGTTTTGTATTATGTTTACATATTCTGTTGTGCTGCAGCAAGTAAGAATTTCATTGTCCTATCTGGGACACATGACAATAAAACTCTATTGACTTAACTCTTGACTTGACTTGACATACTTGGCTAATAAAGTATGATTAGGATTATTTAGTCACCAGAATGCCAATAGCTAATTATGATTCTGTACCGTGTTCCAAAGCTTCACTTAATTCTATCAGTCTACACCTGCCTGGATGAATATAACACCCATTACACTCGAAAGATCATCACTCTCCAGAACTAAGTAGCTTGCTTGACTTGCACCCATTCAGACATCCTTAATATTTGTTCCTTCCACCAACATTGTACAATATAGAAACAAGGAACTCCAGATGCTGGTTTACAACAAAAAAAGAAACAAAGTGCTGGAGTCACTCAGCAGCATTTCTGAAGAACATGAATACGTGACTTTAGACTTTAGAGGTAAAGCGCGGAAACAGTGCCTTCGTCACCACATTCGCTAGCACTATCCTACGCACTAGGGACAAATTACAAAATTTACCGAGGCCAATTAACCTACAAACCTGTACATCTTTGGAGTGTGGGGGGGGGGGACCGGAGCACCCGTATAAAACACGCACGATCACAGAGAGACCGTACAAACTCTGTGCAAACAGCACCCATAGTTAGGAACGAAACCGGGTCTCTGGCGCTGTTAGGTAGCATCCCAATCCGAAACCACTCCTATTCATGTTCGCCTGAGATGCTGCCTTGACCTGCTGAGTTACTCCAGCACTTTATGTCTATCATTATACAATGCCTGTAGCATGTACCATCTACAAAACGCACGCAGCCTGTTCAATGACCAATGACACTGAAAAACTGCAGATGCTCGAATCCTGTGAAAACGTTGTGAACACTGCCCCGTCCATCACTGGCTCTGACCTCTCAACCATCGTAGGGATTTATAGGAGTCGCTGCCTCAAACGCAGACAGTATCTATCATCAGTATCCTGGCCACACATTCATTTCATGCCTGCCATCGGGAAGAAGGTACAGGAGCCTGAAAACTGTAACATCCAGGTTACAGGAACAGCTTCTTCTGTACAGCCATCAGTCTATTAAATACTACAACCTCTAAATAACCTCTGAACTATTATTGTCATTATTGCACTATTATTGTTTAAATGTGTATTTATATGTGTATTTGTGTGTGTGTGAGAGTATGTGTACATATAAACACACTGAACTTCTTTCTCATTTATTACATTGTTTACAGTATACTATGTTTACTTATTCTTTTGTTCTGCTGCAAATAAGAACTTAATTGTTCTATCTGGAACATATGACAATAAAACAATCTTCACTCTTGATCTCGTAAGCTACCCAGTAGTATGAACATTCAATTCTTTATCTCAAGTAATTTTAATTCCGCTAATATCCTTTGTTTTCCTGTGCTGCCCTCCCCCACCTCCATTCCAGGCATGCATAATTCTCCCAACTTCTCCCACCATCCCTTCAGTCACGGTGCTCATTTCCCCTCCTTTGTATGTTCACCTCCCATCCCCAAGTCCCCCATTTTGCTTTTATCCCCCCCTCTTTTCCCCATCCCTCCCGTTCCCTTCCATCCATATCCGCCCATCTGGCTTTACATTCCACTCCTTTTCTTTCCACGTGTGACAACCTTTTATCTTCTTTTAACCTCCACCTTTTCTCACCCCCACCCGTCACTTGTAGCCACTCAGCTGGCTTTGATCCTCCATACACCTCTTGTTTTCCAGCTGCCTCCCACCTTACTCCAATCAGTCTGAAGAAGGACCATGACCCAAAACATTGTCTGACCATTCGCTCCTTAGATGCTGCTGCACCCGCTGAGTTTCTCCAGCTTTTTGTGTACCATGACCCAAAACATTGTCTGACCATTCCCTCCATAGATGCTGTCCTGACCCGCTGTTTTCCTCCAGCACTTTGTGTTCCAAACAGCCACCATCTTCCACACCTCCACCCCCAATGAAGTGCAGATTTCCCAAAATGATCCACTATTGGAAACATATTGGCAATCCTTCTACACCCTATAATTCACTGCCCACTGTGGATTTCTCCAGGATAATGCCTTTTTCACGATCGAGTGCCTAAATCAGCCTTTTTTAGCCATTTTGCTAAAAGGTCGAGCTATTTTCTCAAATTGTATCGTGATTACAATGACGTTTTTTTTCCCATGTTAACACGTTAATATTAATGTTATTATTAACATGTTAACATAGTATAACTTACAGGAAAACTTCCACCACCAGGGTGAAACCGGGGGCGCCACCGTCAGTTTATTCATTCGTTTGTGCCATTGCCCGCTGATTCAGTCTTCTCCAAGATCTATTTAAGAAAGAACTGCAGATGCTGGAAAAATCGAATGTAGACAAATGCTGGAGAAACTCATCGGGTGAGGCAGCATCTATGGAGAGATGGAATAGGTGGTGTTTCGGGTCGCGACCCTTCTTCAGTCGGATGTGGGGGTGGTGGGAAAAAGAAAGGAAGAGGTGGAGACAGTAGGACTAGAAGGAGAGCTGGGGAGGGGGATGGGGAGGAGGGAGAAGACAAGGGCTATCTAAAATTAGATAAGTCAATGTTGATACCTCTGGGGTGTAAACTACCCAAGCGAAATACGCAAGCTTGTCTCCTCACTACATTTACTGCTGGCTCCAGTCGCAAATCTGAGTTTTCGAGTGATCTGTGCAAGGCATTCATTGATGCTGGAATTCCACTGTGGAAATTGGAAAACAAACCTCTCAGAGGTTTTTTTTAGAGAAATACACAGAGGAGCATAGACCAAGCGAGTCATCATTACGGAAACATTATGTTGACAGCAACTTCAACATTGTTGTGCAGAAAATTAGAGATTAAGTTGCACGCAACAAAATATGGATCTTAATAGACGATACAACCGATGCTGTGGGGAGATATGTTATCGGTACACCCGAGGAGGGTCAACCATCAAAGGAGTATTTGTTGACATCAGAAGTATTGGAGAGGTCAAACAGCTCAACTATTGCTCAGTTGTTTACATCTTCACTTACTGTACCTGGGCCAGAAGGTATAAAACACGAGAATGGTCTTCTGTGTGTGACTTAAAGTTTTATTCCCCACAATGTTGCATTTGACATGCTTAGCTCAAAGACTTCATAGAATTGGCAAGCACATACGTCGCTTGTTTCCAAATGTCGATCGCCTAGTTTCCAATGTCAAGAAAATCTTCCTCATAGCATCATCACGTGGAAAGGAAAGGAAATGGCACCCGAAATGGCACCCGAGATTTCGCTACCTTCTCAGCCCGTTTTGACTAGGTGGGGTACATGGCTTTCTGCTGTGCTCTACTATGCTGCAAATTTTGAAAAGATAAAAGTCAATCATCAACTGTTTTGAAGATGAAGAATCTGCTGCAGTCAGGTTCGTCAATGAAATCATGCAGAGAAAGTCCCTCCACCACAATCTTGTGTTTATTGCTTCCAAATTTTGCAAACTTCCCACAAGCTCTCACTTCCCTTGAGAAATGTGGCGAAACATTAGTGAATAACTTGCAAGTTTTCAACAAAGTATCTGCCGATATTCGTAAAGTTCCTGGTGATGTAGGTAAAGACATACAAGGAAAATGTGAGCGAGTGATATTAGCTAACTCTAAGATCTTGAAGAAATACAAGACATAGCTAAAGTTCTCAAAGGTAGTTGTAATGCCAAGATATCGACATGAACATAGTCTGTAGCCTTTTTCTGGATATGCACCAGTGACCTCAGCTGAAGTTTTTCACAACTGTAGCATATTCTGTCTGACAGACGGCATGGTTTAACACCAGATAACATGAAAAAAATGCTAGTAATTATGTGCAACCAGGCAACTTTGGTCATTTAATGTAGTATTATCTTTATATTATCATTTTTAACCATATTTTAGTGGTGGAAGTACTTGCCTTTTTATGCCTTTTTTGTCAATAAAAGCCTTTTTTGTGCCTTTTTTGTAATTTTATTTGGCCTTTTTGCCAGTCTATTTCAGAGTTTTTTACTGCCTAAACATCCTGGTTCTAAAGGGCCTGTCCCACCGCAGCGACTTAATTTGTGAGTTTAGAGGAGTTTGCGCTTGACTCAAACTCACAACATGGTCGACACGTGGTCCTAGGAGGTCCTAGAAGGTCACTGTAACTCTCCTTCATGCTCGAGGGAAGTTCCCGCATACTCACGGCCTCAGTTTGGTCAGTTCAGCATGCTGAAAATTTTCTGCAAGTAAAAATTGGTGGGCATGGCTCTTTTGAACTCGTTGTGCAGTGGAGTGGGGTCGCTATGTAGTTATAGGCAGTCGAGGGCAGCCGTAGGCAATCTCCTTTGCTGACCGGGCATTTTATTTGGCTCATTGGAGTTTTCAGAACCAAGGAAAACCGACCAGTAATGTTAAATGCACGCTAAACTTTATTAAAAGTTGTCTGGCTTCTTAAAAGTGCCTCCACTCCGCCCCCCCCCTCCCCCCTTCTCTCCCCTTCTATCCCCCACCCCCCCCCCCCCCCAGCTCTCAAACGACTTACAGTAACTCTGCCAGAGTTCTTTTACCTTCCTGTTCATCGCAGGTGTGAATTTCAGAAAGCGCTCCCCCGTTTTCCCTGACCCCCGCCTTTGTGATGTGTGTGTGTGTGTGTGTGTGTGTGTGTGTGTGTGTGTGTGTGTGTGTGTGTGTGTGTGTGTGTGTGTGTGTGTGTGTGTGTGTGTGTGTGTGTGTGTGTGTGTGTGGTCGATCCAGCTCGCGGTTGCATCACGGACGGTCGATCCAGCTCGAGGTTGTGCAGGCGAGTGGCCTCGAGCGTGAAGGTCGACGACAGTCGCTGAAAAGTCGCGTTAGTGGGACAGGCCCTTAACGATTACAATCGAGCCATTCACAGTGTACAGATACATGATAAGAGAATAACATTTAGTGCAAGATAAAGCCAGTAAAGTCTGATCAAAAATATTCCGAGGTTCTCCAAATGAGGCGCGTAGTGGTTCAGGACCGCTCACTAGTTGTGGTACGATGGTTCAGTTGGCTGATAACAGCTGGGAAGAAACTGTCCCTGAATCTGGAGTTGTACGTTTTCACACTTGTATACCTTTTGCCCGAATGGAGAGAGGAGAAGAGGGAGTGACCTTGGTGCGACTCGTTCGTGATTATGCTGCTGGCCTTGCGGAGGCAGCGTGACGTACAAATGGGTTCAATGGAAGGGAGGTTGGTTTGTGTGCCAGTCTAGGTTGTGTCCACAACTATCTGCAATTTGTGGACGCGCTTTGTTTTTTGATAAAGAAATATCTTCTGTAGAGGGATTCATCAGAAATACACACACCTCACACACTTGAAAATCCATGTCTTAACATATATTGTTTTTTCATCAATCTATACGGATGTGATTAACTGCCTTAAATTCAACAGCGCACGACTATAATTTTTTGCAGATGTGTTTCCGGCCGCATTCTTCTGAGATTTTTGCAGTTAATCTTAACAATTTACATGGTCTGAAAATACGACCAGAAAACATGCTGTGGTGCTTATTGGTCACTAACGTAAACCAGTTTTTCTTTCTCAACTCAATCCCATGCGAATGTTAATTGATTTCTAATCCAGTTTGTTTAAGAATACATTCAGCACACACATACATTCGTAATCTGAAGATAGACCCAAAAAGCTGGACTAACTCAGCGGGTCAGACAGCATATCTGGAGAAAAGGAATAGGTGTTATTTCGGGTCGACAGGCTTCCTCAGTCTTTTCAGTCTCAATTCAGTCACCTATTCTGAAGAAGGGTCTTGACCCGAAACCTCACCAATTCCTTCCTTCCAGAGATGTTGCCTGTCTCGCTGAGTTACTCCAGCTTTTTGTATCTATCTGGTTTAAACAAACATCTGCAGTTCCTTCCTAAACATTTTATCTGCAATCTGACTTTATTATCCAGGTACTGTAAATAGTTGGAAAACCCATTCAGTGCAGTTTGCTATTTTAGTAATTTCCACTGTAACTGATATAATGCCAAGTATTTATACACTTAGATTAAGACCTTATTTCAACATATTTGCTTTGCATGAGATAGTTGGCACATACTTCCACATTTAGACAGGGTCATTGGCTAAGTTATTTAAAGAGTTGAGATTTTCAACTTGATTTTGGATGAAAGCAGAAGAAAACAAAATACGAAACAAAAGAAAACTGTCACGAAATGTCTGTTGGACAATTGCTGAATAACAGTAATCATATAACATAACACATCAGTATCAAAATCAACTGCTGGCAATTTCATTAGTTGAGATTGTGCACATTGAAGAAGGGGTGAGGAAGCAAGGTCACATCTCCGCTCAGGTTCTTTTTCTGAACTTAACCCATTTGCAGTGGAGCATTTGGCACAGACGATAGACACAAAACGCTGGAGTAACACAGTGGGTCAGGCAGCATCTCTGGAGAACATGGATAGGTGACCCTTCTTCAGGTCTCAAACCGAAACGTCACCTATTTATTTTCTCCAAAGATGCTGCCTGACCCGCTGAGTAACTCCAGCTATTTGTGTCCATCGTCTGTGTAAACCAGCGTCTGCAGTTCCTTCCTACACATTTGGCACAGATGAGGTGGGCTTATGGTTTACTCCAAATGGGTTAAAGGTTCTGATGAAGACTCTTTGACCTAAAATGTTGACCATTTATTCTTTCCACTGTTGTTGTCAAACCGGCTGAGTGTTTCAAGCATTTCTTGCTTTTATTGGGTTTAAAATGTCCCCCTGCGTTGTACTTTTCTACACTTCTATGAACAATTAAGAGGCTTTAACATAGGCGTACGGCTATATAGGGAATTGTGTGGCATGTGCAGTTGATTAGGTTAACTTGGAATTATATCGTTTAGTATATTGTCACATGTACCGAGGTACAGTGCAAAGCGTTTTTGTTGCGTGCTAACCAGTCAGCAGAAAGACAATACATGACTGCAATCAAGCCATTAACATGATACTTGAAAAAAGGGCCTGTCCCACTTTCCCGAGTTATTCACGAATTCTCCCGAGTTTTCAAACTCGCAGAATGTTCGTAATGAGTCCGTAGGAGTCCGTGGATATATCGTAGCAGCTCGTTATGCCAGCCGTAGGTACTCGGGGCTATTTTTTTTAGAAAAAATAGCCCGGAGTGAAAAAACTCATGCTGAAAAAACGTCCCGACTTAACTGATAAAAAACGATATATCTCCGGACTCCTACGGCCTCCTACGGACTCGTTACGGACATTCTGCGAGTTTGAAAACTCGGGAGAATTCGTGAATATCTCAGGAGAATTTGTGAATAACTCGGGAAAGTGGGACAGGCCCTTAAAGACAGCAAAGTCTGGTCAAGGATACACCGAAGGACATCAAAGAGGTAGATAGTAGTTCAGCACTGCTCTTTGGTTGTGGTAGGATTATTCAGTTGTCTGATAACAGCTGGGAAGAAACTGTCCTTGAATCTGGTGGTGTGCATTTTCACACTTCTACACGGCACACATATTGTGCGCCGAAGGTCGTGTTCCTACGTTGTATTTTTCTATGCTGTCATTAATTCAACAAAACGGGTATGAAGTCCCTGTTTGATCATTAAATAATTTCAACACATGAATACCCTCCTATACGTCTTCTTCGGAAATAAACACAAAAAGCTGGTGTAACTCAGCGGGTCAGACAGCACCTCTGGAGAAAAGGAATAGGTGACATTTCGGGTCAAGACCCTTCTCCAGACTGAGAGCCAGGGGAGAGGGAAACGATCCGAAACGTCACCTATCCCTGTTCTCCATATATACTGTCTGACCCACTGAGTTACTCCAGCTTTTATGTCAATCTTCGGTTCAAACCAGCATCTGCAGTTCCTTCCTACACACACAAGTCTTCTTCGGAGTTCAATACTGCACGGCGAAGAGCGACATGTCTACTATTTTGTAAGAAGAAACTGCAGATGCTGGTTTACACACATACTGCTGGAGTAACTCAGCGGGTCAGACAGCATCTCTGGTAAATTCCTATATGCCTTGGTAGAAAATCAGCAAATGGTTTGTAAATATTTGGGAAAAAAATAGAAGCTGTCGACATGACCGAGTCACCCCCAACAATAATATGAGTAACTAATGACCAGAACATAGTAAAAATGACCTCGTGGCCTGGATGTTTATTGCGGTCCCAGTTCTCTGCGAGCCCGGCCGGGTTTGATGTGAGATTAAAGGCAGACTGTACAATTAATTGATGGCTTGCCACTATCTGACTGGCCGTTGTCAACCCGCCCACCGACAGCGCAATGTTCCGCACGCCTACCCAGCCCCAGTTATTTAAGGAGGGGTCGGGAACTCGCAAACCACATTCAATGTCAGGAGCGCAGCAAAGTTTTGGAACTGTGACTTGAGGTTTCATCGTTTCTCCTAGCCATGTTGGCCAAGAACGGCTTCGTGACACCCTTTGCTTTGGCCGTCCTGTGTCATTTCATCGGTGGCAACCCCTCCTATGGTAAGGTCGCTCACGCCGTTCTTTTAATACTTGTTTACGGCAGCCGAGTCTACGGGTTGCCCGTAAGCACTCGTTTCAATCCCCGAGCGACGACTAAAACGTAATACTTGTGTACAGCTTCCTTGTTTAGTAGTTGTTACTTGTTACAGTCGAATGCTGTGTAGGAAGGAACTGCAGATACTGCTGTAATCGGAAGATAGACACAGAATGCTGGAGTAACTCAGCGGGACAGGCAGCATCTCTGGAGAGAAGGAGTGGGTGATGTTTCGGGTCGAGACCCTTCAGACTGATACTTCATATTCCGCTTGGGGAGTCTGCATCCTCTGGGCTTGAACATTGAATTTTCTCAATTCTGTTAACCCTTGCTGTCTCCTCCCCTTCCCACCTCTCCCTCAGCCCTCGGGCCCTGGCATTCCCTCTCTCTCTATCTCCCTCCCCCACCCTAGTCGCACTAGCTTCTCGTTTTCACACCACAAACAGCTTACAATGGCTCGTTCCCTTTATCATCGATACTTTTTTGCATATCTTTCATTCGTTGTTCTTTATCTCTCCACATCACCGTCTATCTCTCTCGTTTCCCTGATCCCTGACCAGTCTGAAGAAGGGTCTCGACCCGAAACGTCGCCTATCTCCTTCGCTCCTTAGATGCTGCTGCACCCGCTGAGTTTCTCCAGCCTTTTGTGTAACCCTCGATTCTCCAGCATCTGCAGTTCCTTCTTTAAGACTGATACTCCAATACTTGTTTACAGCAGCCACGACAAGGGCTTGCGCATAGTACTCGCTTCAATACCTGAGCGATGACTAAAACTTCTAGTAAGTAACTTAATGATAGTTGGAAACAATGTTGTGCATGGGACGTGAAGCGTGAGGTAGAACAGTCTATTGTGTGAAGTGTTTTAGAATGTTTTAAATACACGTTTCACTTCATGCATCCCGGAGTCTAGAGTGTTGAAAATTGGCGACTTATATAGTCATGTCTATCTATCCACAAACTGTCCAGATCACAGAACGTGACTAAATATGTGCGCACAATTTATTTTTGGAATTAATTAAATGGCAAATAGGTGTTCAGAGGACCATTTGGTAAATTCGCTCTATTCTCAAAGAATCGATCAATCTGTCCTGCTTTAGATGTTTCTTTTCCCCTGACTCTCGGTCTGAAGGAGGGTCTCGACCCGAAACGTCACCTATTTCTGCTCCCCGGAGATGCTGCCTGGTCCGCCGGGTTGCTCCGACGTGTTGTGTCTCTCTTCAGCTCCTGACGGCTGTGCCTTTACACCCCAAAAAAAATGCGATATCGTTTTGCTTTACAAGTCATTATTTGCAGTATTGTTTTGTTCTCTTTAAAAGTCCGCGATACCTCTCGCCAGCCAAACAGTGAAGTTACAGAACTGGGGGAGAGGAAGTTATTTATTCACAGGGAGGGGGCACTATGGATGACAATAGATCGTGGGAAACCAGGAATGTATGTATGAGTGAGTGGGGGAGATGGTGGGGAGAGGATGGTGAGTGAGTGAGTGTGTGTGTGTGTGTGTGTGTGTGTGTGTGAGAGAGAGAGAGAGAGAGAGAGAGAGAGAAAGAATGGGAAAGAGAAGCGAAGAGAGTGGAGAGAGGAATTACTAATGTAAGCAATGTGGAGAGGCAGGGCGACTGGGTTGGAAGGCGCGGCAGCGGAGGAGTCACTGTCCATAAACTGATGGAAGTGTCAAGAAGGGAGTTTAATTGTCTTATGTACCGGCAACAGAACAATTGAATTCTTACATGTTACAGCTTAACAGACCGGTCACCATAGCACACAGATAACACACAAATATATAACAAAATACCCTATAAATTCCCCCTCATTGATTTAGCCGCCGCGATAAGATCGCCCTCCTGCGCTCCAAGTAAAGGAATTAAGTCTTAGCCCGCCCAACCTCTCCCTGTAGCTCAGGGCCTTAACAATTTAATCAGATTATTTAAAATAATGAATTGAAACATTGGAGCTAGGCCAGCTAGCGATGGTTTGGATGGAAGAGCAGGTAAGGACATTGAGGAAGAGGGGGGAAGGGAATGGGAAATTGAAGGAGGCGAGAGAAAGCAGGGGAATGCAGATGTAAAGCAAAAACAGGGCAGTAGATAGGGATATTCGGTCAACCTTTGTAACTTTGTGGGCTCCAAAAAGTGGCGACACCTGTGTACTGCCTAGATGAGGTCTGCTACATGGATTACACTGTACCTAGGTATGTGGAACAATAAAGTATCACCATCCTCATCTCTGGAGAAGAAGAATAAGCCGGAACCCTTGTTCAGACTGATGAAGACAGATTTTCATTTGTACCCAGACAAGAGAAGTAAGTTAGTGCCAGAAATGTCTACCTCCCTGCGGGCTGGAGCGAGTTGCACCCCCATAACAGGAGTTTAAATTATCCCACCACTGGAAACATTGCTTCAAAGACTGATTGACATTTTATAAATGCAATATAAGCATTTCTTGCAATTACATTAGCCCTTGATAAAAGGCCTTCTTTGATGTACTGCGGCCTCCGATATAAACTATTTTGTAGATTACTCTCCCACAGACTGAACGATTAAACATAATTAAATCGTTCGTGCTATTCTAATTCAATTGGTCTGCCATTGTGCATTCAGAAGCACTAAATATCAATTCTTATTTTCAGTGGGATTTTAGTAATGAGAAAACATAAATGCCGAAATATAATGACCGTCCTTGTAAGTGCCAATTTATTTTTTATTGCCTGCGTTGGTTTATTGGTAGCGTCAGCAGAGCCTGAACATGAGGCCCGAAGAACTACAGACGAAATGTGTAAGAAGGAACTGCAGATGCTGATTTAAACCGAAAATAGACGCAAAAAGCTGGAATAACTGCTGAACACTTAATTCTCCTTCCCATTCCTACACGAGACAAGAGACATTTATTGTCACGTGTATCAACAGTGCAATTTGTGGTCACCACACAGCCATACAAGAGCACAGAACATGATAGTCTTTAACATAAACATCCCCACACAGCGGGATCAAAGTTTCCCACTGTGAGGGAAGGCCCCAAAGTTCAGTCATCCTCCTCTGTTGTTCACACAGACCTTTCTGTCCTCGGTCTCCACTATTATCAGAGTGAGGCTAAACGCATATAGGAGGAACAACACCTCATATTTCGCTTGGGCAGCTTACAGCCCAGTGGTATGAATATTGATCTCTCGCTTCAGGTAAACATAGAAACATAGAAACATAGAGCACATCGAGGATGTAACTAGTAGCGTGGATAAGGGAGAACCAGTGGTTGTGGTATATCTGGACTTCCAGAAGGCTTTCGACAAGGTCCCACATAAGAGATTAGTATTACTCAGTATTAATGTGGATCTGGCTGGCAAACAGGAAGCAAAGAGTAGGAGTAAATCACAATGGCAGGCAGTAACTAGTGGGGTACCGCCTCAGTGCTGGGACCCCAGCTATTTACAATATATATTAATGATCTGGATGAGTGAAGGCAATATCTCCAATTTGGCGGATGACACTAAGCTGGGGGGCAGTGTTCGCTGTACTGCAAACTTGGATAGGCTGGGTAGTGGGCAAATGTTTCAGATGCTTATCCACTTTGGTTACTTATTTAAATGGTTGCAGCGAGACCTGGGTGTCATGGTACACCAGTCTTAGCAGGTTGAAAAAAGCGAATGGTATTAGCTTTCATAGCAAAAGGATTTGAGTACAGGAGCAGGGAGGTTCTACTTCAGTTGTACGTCTTGGTGAGACCGCAAGTATATCTGCGTGCAGTTCTGAGGAAGGACATTATTGCCTAGAGGGAGTGCAGAGAAGGTTCACCAGACTGATTCCTCAGGACTTATGAAGAAAGACACTCGGTTTATACTCTCTGGAATTTAAGAAGGGGGAAACTTACTCGACAGGCTAGATGCAGGAAGTTGTTCCCGATGTTGGGGAAGTCCAGGACAAGGGGTCACACTTAAGGATATAAGGGGGAAATCCTTTAAGACCGAGATGAGAAAGACTTTCTTCACAGAGAGTGTGAGTCTCGGTGCCACGCTGTAGTTGAGGCCAGTTCATTGGCTTAAGAGTGAGTTGGATGTGGCCCTTGTGGCTAAGGAGGAATGCAGAGTATGGAGAAAGGCGGGTACGGGAAACCGTTGGAGGATCAGCCATGATCATAAATGGGGTGCAGGCTCGAAGGGCTGAATGGCCTACTCCTGCACCTAATTTCTAAATGCACAGACGATGCTTTGGGTCAGAATCTTCTTCAGATTAATGGCGGATTAGGGGGAGAGAAAGCGGGGAAAAAAGAGATGGGGTACTGGGGCAAATCCTGGCAAGTGATGGGCATATACCTGTAACTGAGTCAGAAGACTGTTGTACAAAACCTATTTGAGTATAAAAATCTCAGTTGGAAAGGGTGCAAAAAGAGATTTAGCAGGATATTATCTGGTCTTCAGGTATGTGGAGAGGTTGGATAGGCTGGGACTTTTTTTGGAGCATGGGAGATTGAAAGGTAATCTTATTGAGGTGTACAAGATTGTGAATAAAGCGAACACTCACAGTCTTTTTCCCAGGGTAGAGTTCTAAAACTAGAGAGCGTAGCCTTAAGGCGGGAGAGGGAGCATTTAAGAGGGACCTTGGGCAACCTTTTCACCCAGAGGGCAGTCCATATCTTGGATGATCCCCCGAAGGAAGCAGATACAATTGGTCGTGTGTTTGAACATATGTGACTGTAAAATTAAAACGTTATATTTGGAGAGGCTTGTAAAAGGGTATGGATGGAAGAGGTCCGCTAGGATGTTACACCAGTGCAGAGGGAATGACGAAGGTGCCATCTTTCAGATGAGATGTCTTTTGAAACTTATCAGCTCTGATTGAGATGTAAATATTGATCCCTTGTGATGCTATTTGTGAGGACTTTTGTTTAACATGGTGGCCTTGTTTTCTACGCAGTCGCAGTAAGGCCACTTTGCTGATTGTACGCACTTACAGTAGCTCTATTATGAAAGGGGTAGGAAAGGTGCCATACCAGTGCAAGGCTGCCTTTGGTTTAAGAATACAGCTGAGATGGGTGAGGCAGAGGCAGTTAACAGTGAATATGTTCTGTTTAGTTTAGAGATACAGCGTGGAAACAGGCCCTTCAGCCCACCGAGTCCGTACTGACCAGCGATCCATGCACATTAACACTATCCTACAAACACTAGGGACAATTTACATTTATACCAAGCGAATTAACCTACATACCTGTGCATCTTTGGAGTATTGGAGGAAACCGAAGATCTCGGAGAAAACCCACGCGGTCACGGGGAGAACGTATAATCTCCGCAAAGACAGCAGCCATAGTCGGTATCGAACCCGGTTGTAAGCGCTGTAAGGCAGCAACTCTATGGCTGCACCACCATGCCACCCATGCTAATCTAGTGCTAATTGGTTGGACAAAAGTGCGGACAGTCTTCGAGGAGTTTTGTGCATGTATTTCGATGTTCCATCAGAAGGCTTCATACTTGAACATAGAACAATGCTATATTTGTCTGTTGCCTTTTTGGCCATTTATTTAACTTTTTTTTTGCAGCCTTTCTACCCTCACAACAGACTTTCCCACTTTACTTTGTATCTTCACAGACTTGGATGCAATATATTCATGTCCCGCCTGCGAGTCGCTAATATTAATTTTTAACAATCAAAGGCTCAGCATTGATCCCTGTGTTATCTCAGTGGTTGTAGCCTGACAAACTGAAATGGGAGCAGTTTACATTCTGAGAAAAGGTCCTTTGGAATGAGGAACGGACAGGGCATCAGAAATCAGACTCATAACTTTCAAGATGAATAAAATATAGAACATTGGAACATAGCACAAAATATATAAATGTGGAACAGAACAGCGCAAGAATGGGCCCTTTGGCCCAACCATGATGCCAAGATAAACATCTGTTTGTACATGATCCATATCCCTCTATGCCCCACACTTCCATGTGCCTATCGTAAACGTTACCAAAGAATCCGCCTCCACCAGCACACCGGCAATGTGTTCCTGGTCCCCACCACTCTCTGTGTAAAATAAACCTTGCCCCCCAGACTTCCATTAAACTTTCCCCCTCTCACTTCACAGCTATGCCCTCTGGTATTGGATGTTTCCAACCTGAGAAAAAGGTTCTGACTATCGATGCCTCCCATTACTTTTATTTACTTCCATCAAGTCTCCCTTCAATCTTCAAATATCAGTCAAAAATGAGAGACGTCAACGAATTTTCCATTTCTTACCAGTACAGCACCCAATGAATGGAAGGTGAACTCTACTTCCTGTGACTGAATTTGCAGGTGACCTCTATTTCCTGTTATGGAATTATAAATTCCTTTTTAAAACAAGATATTGCTTAAAATCAGTTCATGCTGCCTGACCCGTTGAGTTACTCCAGCATTCTGTTTCTATCTTCGGTGTAAACCGCCCACTGCAGTTTCTTCCCACACATGTTCTCTCCAGATGTTGAACTTTCACCTCATATCTAGTGTGGCATGGCAAGTGAAGTGTTTGTCTTTTTCTCATCACCACAAACTATTGCACACTTATACAATATAGTTATGGGATATACTTTGTAACTTATCTAAGGCACAACACAACGACCTTCGTCCAATTTGATCTAATCCCAATTGAAACCACTGCCATTCTGCTAATCTTGTGAAAGAAGTCAAGGTTTTTCCATCTGATTGATAAGTTCTCTCCAGATCTTCCACACTCACTTCCTCCAAACCGCTGCCTTCTTCTAGGACCGGGGATGAGCAAACATCCTTGTAGTTTTATCCCTACCCGAGCAGTGCTTCAGGGTAACACAGAAGCGCTGTCACATTTTCCTTGCCTGAGGGGAAACAGATGATCTAATGTTCTAATCGTGCTGTCTGCTGCCTCAATGAAATGTGGGGGCAAAATCTGAGAATGTGGGTATGATCGATCACATGTGCACCTCCATCGGATCATGGGCAGAGCAAAGCAAAGAGTTGTGAATCTGTGGAATTCTCTGCCACAGTAGGCAGTGGAGGCCAATTCACTGGATGTACTCAAGAGAGAGTTAGATATAGCTCTTAAGGCTAACTGAATCAAGGCGATATGGTGAGAAAGCAGGAACGGGGTACTGATTTTGGATGATCAGCTATGATCATATTGAATGGTGGTGCTGGCTCGAAGGGCTAAATGGCCAACTCCTGCACCTATTTTCCATGTTTCTATATCATAATTATGGCGTATAAGTTGGGAGGCAGATATTACATGTGATAATTCAGGAATAGTGACCAGCTGACCTCTATCAGGACCCATCAGGGATGTCTATATTATACAGAAAGGTTGAATAGTAAAGCCCCTGTCCCACTTAGGAGACCTAAACAGCAACCTCTGGTGACCTTGCCCGCCAGCCAAAAAAAATCAAGGTCGAGGTGACCTACAACCTCCTACCACCTCCCACGCATATGTTGAAAACCTTCCCCGACTATGAAGAAAACCGGCTTTGACTAGAATTGCGACTAAAAAATTATCGATTTTTAAACGGCAACCTATTTATAGTCGAGGCCGGTTTTAATCATGATGAAAAAATAGCAGCAACCCAGATGAAGCCTCGACCACACGGAAACCACTTTCGACCATTAGGGAGAGTGACCAAAACCTCCGGCGACCTCATGGAAACCTTGGGTGGCGGGCAAGGTCACCAGAGGATGCTGTTTAGGTCTCCTAAGTGAGACAGGGGCTTAATGGTGAACATGATTATGTTTGTCCACACAATGGGAAGGATGAGGTTGTACTGAAGCAACTACAGAGGAGATTTACCAGGATGTTGCTTGAGATGTAATGTTTCAGCTATGTGGAGCAACTGGGTCGGGTAGAGGAGCGGAGGAAATCCTGAGAGAGATCTACAAGAATATGAATGTGTTAAAACGCCCTTTTAAAATAGAACCTTTTCTCCCCAGTAGAGGTAACTAAAATTAATGGGCATAGGTTTTATGTAAGGGATAAGAGGTTTCAAAGGAGTCTAAGAAAGAACCTTTCACCCAATCTGGAACATGCACCCAACAGGTACACTCATTATGTCATTACATTTGAATAACTAGATGAGCATTTCATTTCCAAGGCATTGGAAGCTACTGACCAAGTACAGGTGAGTAGAATTGGTACGGATAGGTAGTTGATGGCTGGATGGACATGATAGGCCAAAGAGCTGAGCATGTGTTGTATAACAATAAAGTTAGTTCAAACTCAATTATATCTTAATGTGTAGGAAGGAACGTTGGAACTGCAGATGCTGGTTTACACCAAAGATAGACACAAAATGCTGGCATAATTCAGCGGGATAGGCAGCATCTCTGGAGAGAAGGAATGGGTGACCTTTCAGGACTGAAGAAGGGTCTCGACCCGAAGCGTCACTCATTCCTTCTCTCCAGAGATGCTGCCTGTCCCGCTGAGTTACGCTAGCATTTTGTGTCCATCTTCAATGATATCTCAACTGACTTAAGCTTCTGTTTCAGTAGCATGTTTGTCAACTTCCATTTTCAGTCTTAGTGTTGGAGATAAATCATACAATTTAACAAATAGCACACAGGAGATTAACAGTGATGTTATTTAACAATTTCCACAATTAATTAAAGCATCTTGTTAATATGTAATAGAAAATGGGCAATAGTTTTGGAAGGAAAATGTGATAAAATCTTGTTGAATTAACCTCAGAGAAATAATTATCTGATACAATTTTAGAGTTTAATAGATTATACACGTTAAAATATTTCCATTTGATGTTTCAAAACCATATCAAACTTTGTACATATGACCTGCACATTCCTAATATAACCAGAATAACTTTAATCTGAAGCTTCCTTGCTGCACTTCACAAATGTTTTCATCTTAATGAACATCTTGTGTGTTCTGTTGCTTTTTATTAGCATGACCATATGGCAAATCAAATTCCTCATATGTTGCAAAACATACTTGTCTAATAAAGTATGATTATGATTATGATTAAAGGTTTACTGGTTTAGTTGCAATGTTTACATATTAAAAGTTGGACTGTGCTTAAGCAGAATGTCAAAGGAATTGAAGAATTTTTCTCTCATGATTAACAACATATTTAGGCCACACCTCGCGCATAAGTGAATCAAATTACAGATGGAGTAAGAACTGGCAATATCTTCTACCATTAAAACAATTCAGACTGTAAACTTTAGACATACAGCGTGGAAACAGGCCCTTTGTCCCAGCCAGTCCGTGCCGACCAATGATTACACTCGGGACAATTTAAGCCAATAAACCAATTAACCAAATAAGCAAATTCACCTACAAACCTACACGTCTTTGGAGTGTGTGTGGAAACCGGAGCACCCGGAGAAAACCTATGCGGTCACAGTGAGAACGTACAAACTCCATACAGACAGCACCCATAGTCAGAATCGATCCTGGGTCTCTGGCGCTCTTAGGCAGCAACTCTACCGCACCTTTGCAAACATATAATTGAGTTGCCAAAGGCAACTATAAAATGGGTGAAATGCACAGTGTGTTATGAGTTGCAATAATTTAATGACAACATATATTATATTAGTTATAATAATATAATAATAATTATGATAAAATATTGAATTTTATAGATATAATATAATTATATTTATAATTAACAGAATCGTGGATTGTAATTAATTATATATTGACGAATAAATTAAATTAATTGTTAATTGAAAAAACTTTTTTAATACAGGTTTAAAAATATGTTTTGAAGGCAGATATTTACAGATAACGATTTTTTGCATTCTGCATTTTGCTTCCTTCAGCTGGAGTGTGTTGGCTACAGCAAGGAAGGAATGGGAAATGCCAGGCTTTGTCCATGACTCGGATTGATCAGGAGGAATGCTGCAGTAGCGGAAGTGCTCAAACTGCGTGGACAAATCAGGATATACTGGAGAGTGACATTTTAAAGCTCATAATTCTGGGAGGAGTTAGCTGCCACCCATGCCACAGTAAGTAGAGCAACCAAGGAGGGACAGGCTCCGCTCCAAAGGCAATTCAACGTACAATGTTTACAATGCTTACAATCCAGCGGTATGAATATTGATTTCTCTAACTTCAAGTGATTCTTGCATCCCCTCTCTCTCCATCCCTCCCCCACCCTAGTTGTCGAACTAATTTCACTGCCGCCCTGTGGAGTTTAAAGTCGGTCTAGCTCGTTATCATCTACCCCACAGCCAATAATGGACCATTGTCAGCTCCACCTTTCCTTGATCATCCTTGCTTTTTGTATATCTCATTCATTTTTCCTATATCTCTCCTTCCCCTTTCTCCTGACTCTCCGTTTGAAGAAGGGTCTCGACCTGAAATGTCACCTATTCCTTTTGTCCAGAGATGCTGCTTGACACACTGAGTTACTCCAGCTTTCTGTGTCTACCTTCGATTTAAACCAGCATCTGCAGTTCCTTCCTGTACAATGTTTAGAAATGGATAGATGCGAAAATCAAACATATATATACGTGCCGAACCATATGATTTTCTCCCATGATTTCAAGTTCATTGGGAGTAGACTCCTCATGGAGATATACCAGTAATTCTAGCTAACACTTGGGGTTACTTGTATTGGGGTCCCAACTTGCTGTGGAGTTGGTCTTCAGACGAGACAGTGTCATAGAGTCATACAATGCGGAAAAGGGCCTTTGGCCCAACTTGCCCACACCAACCTACATGTCCCATCTGCACTCATTCCTCCTGCCTGCGTTTGGCCCATTTCCCTCTAAACCAGTCCTATCCATGTACCTGGTTAAATGTTTCTTAAAACGTTGCGAAAAATGGTTTTAGACATTTGCCACATTCAATCTCTGTGTGGAAAATAATATTTTCTTTTAAGAAGATCATGCTCTGTGAATTTTTTGCCTCAAAAAAAATAATGGTGCTATTAACTTTAGGCATTTGCCTTCAAGGTTTATGAACGGTGGAAAACACAGCAGAGTATAGTTTTTTTTGTAAGGTTTCATCCATAAAAGGTCACATGGGCCGATTGGCCAGATTTCGTGGGTTCAAATTTCAGTCATAACATAAACACTTTAATTTCAATTTCACTAAAGATATGGTGAATGTCGGTACAAATAACTTTGAACAACTGATTATATCTGTGGATAAGGCCGTGGATTTTCCTTTGAAACATATCAATGTTGAGTCACATTTACTTTTACAGACAACATTTGCTCTTGTGTAATTGTGTGAGAATATCTAGTGGCATTCAAATGTTGCGGTCTCATGTTGATTGGAGAGGTGATTATTCCTTGTTCAATAAATACCATTAAATGCATAAGTGCATAATAAAATATCAGTGCTTGCATTCAATGTGACTTTTAATGTCTCACTTTGAGGTTTGAAAAGTAATGAGTGGCCTAGAGCAGAACGACATTGTGTGTCTTGATGCAATTTGTTGAAAATAGTCAAAGGAAAATGGTAGTTGTCTCATACCAATCGTACCTGCTATCTCCCAGGCATCAGCCCTTGTGCAAATGTACAGTTAGCTAGCCAGCCATTGTTGCAGCCACTAACTAAATTGGTTATATTTAAAACATGAAGCTGTAATGCACTGGGGATCATGACAATTATATCATGAATGGTCAACTTCATTCAGCAAAATATATAACCTGTATTGATCAAATCTGAATCTCTGAAAGAATAAACATTGTTGGGTTCTTCAGCAGTTGTCATCATCCATTTCTCTATCAGATGATCTGCTTCCAGGGCATATGGGCAACATAATGGAGAGTAGATTCACTAAATGAACAATTAGGGGACAATAGGGTTACTGATGGAGAGAATGTTGGTGAAGTGTATTGGTGCATCTAATTTTGTTTTTCAACATTTCCTTCAATGGGTAGATACAAGGAACTGCTGATGCTGGTTTACAAAAAAGACACCAAGTGCTGGAGTAACTCAGAGGGTCAGGTGTCACCTATCCACGTTATCCAGAGATACTGCCTGACCTGCTGAGTTATTCCAGCACTTGGTGTCTTTGTTTACTTCGAAGGGGACCAGTTCAAGTCATCCTCGTGGCTTTTTTCTTAACTTATTTAATGTCTGCATTAGTGATGGAATTTAACCTAATTAATTTTTATCTGTTACTTTAGAAACATGTGAGGGTGTGGATTGTGGACGTGGGAAGATTTGCAAAATTAACAAACATAACAAGCCAACATGTATTTGTGCACCTGACTGTTCCAATGTCACAAAGAAGGTACCTGTGTGTGGAACTGATGGCAAAATCTACAAAGATGAATGCAGCCTTCTTTTGGCAAAATGCAGAGGTTTGCCAGAATTGGAAGTACAGTATCAGGGAGAATGCAAAAGTAAGTTTTCATTCATTCTATTTCCCGGCAGTGTTAATTGTTTTTCCCACCATTTTAAATCTCCCATCATTATAGATGACGTCCTTCTTAGTATCAAAGGAACTTGTTCCTGTTGATAAATTTGAAGAAGGTCCATCCATGTTCACTGGAGATGCTGCTTGACCTGCTGAATCATTCTAGCACTTTGTGTCTTTTTTACAAACCAGCACCAAATGTGTCCACATTTTACCTCTCTCATTTCTGTGAAATGGGGAGGGTTTTCTGGTTATTTAAAATTGGAGAATTCAATGTTGTAAGCTATCCATGTGGAATATAGGGTGTTGTTCCTCCCGTTCGCATGTGGCCTCACTCTGGCAAAGGAGGAGACCATGAAAGAAAAGATAAGTATGGAAATGGGAAGAGGACTTAAAATGGTTAGGAACCGGGAGATCCCGTAGCCTTGATGGACCGAGCACGGGTAGTTGGTGAAACTGTCACCCAATCTATGTTTGGTCTTGCTAATATACAGAAGGCCACATCAGGAACACTGGATGCAGTAGATGAGGTTAAAAGGAGGTGCACGAGAACCTTTGTCTCCTGTAGAAAGACTGCTGGTGTTCCTGGATGAAAGTGAGGGAGGCGGTATAGGGAAAGGTGTTGCATCCCTTGCGGTTGCAGGGGAACGTACCTGGGGACTGCGTGGTTTGGGTGGGGAGGGATGAGTGAACCAAGGAGTCTGCAGAAGGTGGAGAGGGGTAGGGATGAGAAGATGGAACAAATGGTGGGATCACATTGGAGATGATGGAAATGTCAGAGGATGATATGTTGGACACGGAGGCTGGTGGGGTGAAGGGTGAGGACCAGAGGAAATCTGAGGGGAGGGGAAGCGAGAGCAGAACTGCGGGACACAGAGGAGACTTGGGTCGACGCTGTATCTACGTTAGTTCCATTTGCCCACATTTGGCCAACAGCCCTCTAAACCCTTCCTGTACATGTATTTGTCTCAGTATCATTTAAATGCTAGTTCCTTCTATAAAGTTCAAGAGAACTTCATAATACGCAGATAAATGTATAATAATGAATAATCCAATTCATTAATTACTGGAATACTAGGTAACAATCACCAAAGACCGTAGTGCAACCAAAGACATAGTCCATAGAAAATCATTAGTTTAGTTTAGAGATGCAGAGTGCAAATAGGCCCTTTGGCCCACTAGGTCTGTGTCGACCAGCGATCACCTGTACACTAGTCCTATCCTACACATTAGGGGCAATTTACAATAGCCAATTAACCTACAAACTTACATGTTTTTAGAATGTGGGAGGAAACTGGAGCACCCGGAGAAAACCCACATGGTCACAGAAAGAACGTACAAACTCTGTCCAGTTGGCACCCATAGTCAGGATCGAACCTGGGTCTTTGGCGCAGTAAGGCAGCAACTCCACCGCTGCGCCACTGTGCCGGCCCACAGCTGCTGCCGTTAGTGTTGTGCAGTGTTCAAGAACTCGATAGTCGCTGGAAAGCTGCTCTCAAACCTGTTTGGTCACGGTTTTCAAGCTCCTGTAATCTTCTTCCTGATGGTAGTAACAAAATGAGAACGTGGCCAGGGTGGTGTGGAAAATAACACAAATCAATCATTAGTAGAAAATACTATTATTTTTCCCTGTAAATCCCAAATGAATACATTTATCACTTGATATGAAGCATTTGCAAACAGTAATGCATTGGCCAAACACTTTATTAATGAGTCACGTACTTAGATTGATTTATTTACTGCAATGCAAATTGAAAACATGCTTTTTAGTTATTTTTAATAAAACTCCAGGAAAAATTAATGAAATCCAAAGCAATAAAAATTACTATATGACCTCTCCTGATTTTTGATTCGGTAAGAAGCAATTGCAATAAAATGCCCCAATCTGTGGTACATATTTTGGCATGATCAAAACAATGTTTTATTAATAATGCATATAGTTAATGATGCTACTGTTAACATTTGAAGGAATCATTGGGCAACATGGCAGCACAGTTAGTAGAGATGCTGCCTCACAGCTCCAGCGCTCCGAGTTCAATCCTGACCTTTGGTGCTGTCTGTGTGGAGTTTTTTTCCCTGTGACCACATGGGTTTCTCCTGGGTCTTCCAGTTTCCTCCCTCATCCCAAAGGCAGGCAGTTTGCTGAGTTAATTGACCACTGCAAAGTACACTTAATGTGTAGGAGACTGGTAGAATCAACTTGGAAGCCAGGCGCATGAACATCGTTGTGCAAGAAGAGGTTAACATGGACTCCACCACCGCCATCGTAATGAAATACCAGCTCAGATGGACCATCCATGTTGTCAGGATGCCTGACTGCCATCTCCTAAAACATGTCCTCTGTTCCAAACATCTGGGGCAAGACAACGGAGGTCAGACGAAGCACTGCACGGATAACATCAGAGAAGCAAGGAACTGCAGAAGCTGGTTTACCTAAAAGGACACAAAGTGCTGGAGTAACTCAACAGGTCAGAAGAAAGGTCTGAAGAAGGATCCTGACCAACAACGTCACCTATCCACATTTTCCAGATATGCTACCTGATCTACTGAATTACTCCAGCACTTTGTATCCTTTTGAGGATAACATCGGGATCAACCTCAATAAGTGCCACATTAGCCCCACCAACTGGGAGGGCTTAGCTCAGGACAGAACATCGTGGACAATCATTGCACACAAAGGAGCCGTGCTCCATGGGGAAGACCTCCTAAAGCACTACAAGCTCCTCGCAAAACACTAGCGGCAGCAGCCAAGGGAGAGACTCGTCAACATGAAGGCCCGACCGCATCCCACCAATACTACCTATCCATGCCCACACTGCAATAAGGTCTGTGGCTCCAGAATCAGCCTCTTCGACCATCTCAAAGGTCCACAGGGGGACAATCTTGCTCCATCCTTGATTGCCGATGATGGTTCAATATAACTGGAGTTAATGGAAAAGTTGTGAAAATATTGGGATGTATGAGTGTAAATGATGGCTGTTAGGACTCGGTGCATCAAACAGCCTTTTTGTATGGCTTCAACTTAAATTGTTATTGATTTTTCACATAATATTGAAGTTTTTAACTCTAAATGTAGATAATAATTTCCATTATGTGAAGCAGCTTCCATTACATTTCACTGAAGGTGAATGTAAAAGGTATCCTCTGTTATAAAAAGGAATTCCAGATGCTGGTTTATACTAAAGACAGACACATAGTGCAGGTCAACAGGTCAGGCAGCATCTCTGGAGAAAATGCATTTTCAAATCGAGGCCCTTCTTCAGACAGATCCGTCTAAAAAGGGCACAAAATGCTGGAGTAACTCAGCGGGACGGGTAATATTTCTGGAGAGAAGGAATTGGTGATGTTTCGGGTCGAGAAGGGTCTTGACCCGAAACGTCACCTATCCATGTTCTCTAGAGATGCTGCCTGACCCGTTGAGTTACGTCAGCCCTTTGCATCTATTATTCCACTGCATGCATTGTTCACCATTGTGCATGTTACCAATGTCTTCCAGAGTCGTGCACGCAGGTCCTGTGTCCTGGAACCTCCATGTGTGTGATTGACCAAACCCACAGCGCGCACTGCGTCATGTGCAGAGTCATGCCCTGCCCAGAGCCTCTGTCATCAGAGCAGGCGCTCTGTGGGAATAACGGCGTCACGTACCAGAGCGTCTGCCATCTCAGGCGTGCCACCTGCCTGCTGGGGAAATCCATTGGTGTTGCCCATTACGGGAGATGCAACTGTAAGTAAAAAACAGTCTCGGATCAAAAAAAAACAGAAAAACAGTACCAGTTTTGTAAATTAAAATTGTATATTGGAATCGGTTTATTATTTATTTTTATTTTTATTTTTATAGCTACAGCATGGAAACAGGCCGTTACTTTCACCAACTTTTGGGATGAGCACGTAACAGTTTTGCACCATGCTGCGTATTTGTAGTACACAAAGATATGGGCTTTACCATAGGTGTGCTTTGCACTCATTTATTAAAATGAAAATTAGTATAGGTACATGGATAGGAGAGGTTTGGAGCGATTTGGGTTAAGCGCAGTCAAGTTGGGCATCTCATTCGGAATAGACGAGATGGCCTGAAGGGCCTGTTTCCCTGCTGCGTTACTCTATGACTCTACTTGGCTTAAGATATCGGGTATGAATTTGCCTGCTTTGCAGTATCAACTCGGGCCAAAGTGACCCCCTGGACTTTACTCAGTGGGCCGAAGGGCCTGTTTCCACGCAAATACAAAATGTTTTCCATCAACAACTCGAACATATTTTGATGGTTATTTTTCTCTTTGCAGCGTCAGAAGAAGGCTTCAAGCAAAAAGGAGACAATCAAGAAAATACAGTGTTTTCGAAATTCATGCTCGGGTGGTAATTTATAAACAAAGACATTATAAGCAGAGAAGAAAGAGACACTGGGTAAAAATTCCTCTGGGTGTTAGAGCCGTACCTTTGCAATGTGAGTGTAAATGCATGGTCATTTGATACATTACCGGTAACAAAACAACCATCACTTCTGTTCACTGACCGCGTGCCTGATTTGTTGGTGCACACATTCACAAATCCAAGGCTTGCAAGTTTACTTTTTCTTCAGTCCAATAGTTAATTGATTAAAACAGCCAGTGATAAATTCTCCAGGTTGGACGTTATGTGCAGACCTGGAGAATTTAGTTTGCAGTCTGAAGAAGGGCCCCGACCCAGAATGTCGCCTATTCATTTCCTCCACAGATGCTGCCTGACCTGCTGAGTTACTCTAATACTTTGTGCTTTGCTCAAGGGTACCAGCAACTGCAGTTCCCTCTGTCTCTCTTGATTATCCCTGCTATGATGCCTCAGAGGTGCGTAGAGAAGGAGGGACAACACAGGCCCTGGGAAGATGGAATGTTGCTATGCAGTTCAGAATGTTAACATCTAGTGTGATATTAATGGAACTGTTGGACTCATTGAGTTACACAACACAGAAACAGTGCCCAAAGCCCGCCATGCTATGCTAACCTGTTTTTGCCCATCTTTACCAATCCCATTTGCCCACATTAGAACCACAACCTTCCGCTGCTTTGCCTAGTGAAGTGCCGGGGCTAAATGCTTCTGAAACATAGTAATTATAACTGATTCCAACATCTCTAGAAGTCAACCACTCCATGTCAGTGATTTGCCCCGTTAGGGAAGGGGGCAGGAGAGGATACACAGGGAGATTAGACAGCATGAGAAGCAGGCGTCCAAAACATCATGTTGTAATGGAAACCAGGTACCTGGACCTGTTGAATGGTGCTCATCTCATAGAATCAGGCCTGATGAGAAGGAATGTGTAGGAAGAAACTGTAGAGGCTGGTTCACACCGAAGATTGACACAAAATGCTGGAGTAACTCAGCAGTTCAAGCAGCATCTCTGGAGAAAAGGAATAGGCGATGTTTCGGGTTGAGACCCAAAATGTCATCTCTTTAGGTTTAAGTTTATTCTTGTAACAAGTACAGAGGTACAGTGGAAAGCTTTGTTTTGCATCAGATCAGATTATGGTATTAATAGAATCAAATCAACCTCTAGTACAATTGATAAGCAAAGGAGAAGATACAGAGTGCAGAGTACTTGTAATACAAAGCTGAATTAACAAGATCAAAGATTCACGGTGGGTGTTTATTCTTAAGATCGGAAGACATTGAAGCAGAATTGGGTTATTCGGCCCATCGAGTCTCCTCCGCCATATGATCATGGCTGATTTATTTTCCTCTCTCAACCCTCTTCTCCTGTTTCTCCAGAGATGCTGCCTGACCCGCTGAGTTACTCCAGCACTTTCTGTTCTTGTTTTGTAAACCAGCTGCAGTTCTTTGCATTTACCTGATGCTTTAATTGCTGCACCTTCTTGCTAACTATAGTGATTTTGAGAGTTTCTCCTGTGACAGGATGTCACACTCTTCATTTTCCCTATGGGAATGCTGCACATTGTCTAATGCACATTGGGATCATCCCACTGTGCTCCAATTACACACATCAAGTGCCTGCCTAGATCCTTCAGTGCCTCAGGAACATTTTTCTCAAGTTTTCTCCTATAGACTCACATTAATAGACGTTGCAAAAGTCTCTGACTTTGACTAAATTTGTACTCTCCTCTGAACTCGTTACATTCTCAGAGCAGGGCCTGTCCCACGACGATTTTTTCAGCGCCTGCCAGTGTCATATCAGCGTCGCCAAAAGATTTTGAACATTTAAAAATCCAGCATAAAAAAATGTTGCGACACTTGAAAAAACACCGCACGTCAATATGTCATCACGCCTCAAATTTTTCGGTGACCTGATACGTCAGTCAATACTACCGGCAGTCGCCAAAAAAATCGGCAAGTGGGACAGGCCCTTAAGAGGAATTTCTGAAGAAGGGTCTCGACCCGAAACGTCACCCATTCCCTCGCTCCAGAGCTACTGCCTGCCCCGCTGAATTACTCCAGCAATTTGTGTCTATCTTCAAGAGGAATTTCAACCCTGATATGTTTATATTGTACATAATAATACCATATATTTATTGTAAGAAAAGCAATGAAGAAAATACTCCATTTTATTTATACATTATTATGAATGTTTATCAGATGTTTGCCTTTGCCATCTGATGTAATTATAATTATTTTTCACAAAATGTACTACTTTTTGATCACCTTTCCAACTGTAAAAATTGGTGTATTTCGTATCATACCACATTGTGTTAAACTGTTTCCTGCAAACATCTTCATTTGAATATATTATCAGTCATGTAAGATGAAAGGTGTATATAGTGGTAAACACTTTGGGGGTTAAAAGTGCATTGTTTGCCATCAGCAACAAGGATTTGTATGAAAACTTGTCTATGGAACTGATCAACCTTTGATGAAAATAACAATCATTAGGAATTCACATGAATGAATTTGTTCCTCATAACACACAATGCAATATCACCCTATGTTATAGTAGCCTTTGGCAACTCAACTATATGTTTGCAATTACATTGAATTGATATTCTCATGTTATTCTTGTTTTGTAGCAGAAAATACATTGATTTATGTAAGTTGCTGTTTGAAATTCATTTCTATGAGTCGGCACAATGGCACAGCTGGTAGAGCTGCTACTTCACCACGTCTGTGACATGGGCTCCAGCCTGACTCTGGGTGCTGTCTGTGTGGAGGTTGCAAGTTCTCTCCCTGTGACCACGTGGGTTTCCTCTGGGTGCCCCGGTTTCTTCCCACACCCGAAAGAAGTGCATCTTTGTCATGAATTTGCCTCTGAAAATTGCTATTAGTGTGTAGGAAGTGGAACAATATAGAACTGGAGTGAACGGGTGATAGTTAGTTAGCATGGATTCAATGAGCCGAAGGACTCCATGCTGGTTTCCATGCTGTATCTTTCAGTCAGGCATTATCAGAATGAAATCTTGGTCTCCATCATTAAGGACACTTATAAATTTAGTTTGACCAATAATCTACCAGATTAAAGTAATTAAAATAGTGAATAGAGGTTCCTATGTTAGATTAGAAATGCACTGATATTATTGGTTCCATTCGTTAGTAATGAAAATTACTAGTGCAGAAATAATTTAATGGAAAAGTACCAGTGTAAAATGAGTTTTCTTTTGCACACAAAGATTTTAACAGAAGTATGGTTCACAAACCTGCAGCAAGAAAATAAGTCTGATATCTATGTGGCTCCACACCCATCACTACTTCTTGCTTACAGTCTGAATGGCATCCAACAAGCCATTCAGTTGCACCAATATTTTCACTACATTGTTGGCAGAGCTTCAAGAAGATGGCTATCAAAGGCAATTTTTCTTGGCCTTGCCACTGCTGTGAACATCCCATGAATGAATAAAATATTGTTTATTGGAATATAAAGATTGTCATGATTCTAGATCTTCAACTATTTTACACCTCGTGGTTGGACTTCAAACTCCGAACCCTAAAGATGTCTCAATTTTTAAGAAAACTTCAAAATATTAAGTGGGTTGCAAACTCCTTCTTCCAGTTTGCTCCAATGCTATTATTGAAAATACATCATTCCTTCTCAGTTAAATCTTTCCCATGTCGGCAGCAGTGGAGCTCAGGCTAAATTATTGGACTAACATTCAGGGAACTGTACGACTAATCCAGAAATACAAGGTTCTGGGAATAACTTGATGGGGCATCTTGGTCGCCATGGAAGAGTTGGGCCCAAGGGCCTGGTTCCCTGCTGTCTGACTGTACGACTCTTAAGTTTGAATCCTACTATGTAGCTGGTTATACTTCACTCTAACTAAAAAACAGTTAAACAATAGTGTTCTTTTAAAGCAAGGATGTCCCAACGATACAGTTTTGTTGATGACCCCACCAACTCACCCAATTTGGAATGAATGCCTTTTGGTCGGTCCCTTGGTCAAGGATTGAGAAAGACTTACTTATGCTTCAGTTTGGTGAGGTTGGAGATGGTTGATGAGGTCCAATGTTCAACGGGTCATGGTTCAAAGGTGCTTTATTGTCACATGTGCAAAACAGCAAAATTATTTTTCGAGTCGCCAGACTTGGCACCATTTCCAAAGTTCCAAAGTTTGGTTCACTTTCAAGGTCTTATCGAGCGGTGCCTAATCCAGACGAGCCCCAGGCTTCTGCATGGCCTCCAGCCATTGCCTTTGCCTCGATTGTTCACTGACACCCCTCTTCTCTCCCGCCACCTTTGTACCCCGGAGGTGCCGGCCCCAGCTGACCTTGAGGGTGTGGAAGGTACAACTCCAGTCCATGTGGGTCCTGCAGACTCCGCTGCGGGCAGTGGGGGGGGTGGGGGATGGCAGAAAGGGCAGGTGAGTGATGAGTTTGAGAGGAAGTACAGATCTTTTGCCATTAACACTTGGCTTCAATGTGCTCCTTGTGCAGGAGCTTGAGGCTTTCTGTATTACTCCAAAATGCTCCTTCTCCTGTTTGAACCAGGGAGGATGGAGGGAAGGTTGCAATTTTTAACACAAGCTACAGGAACATTCTCGAACTTCTTCCTCTATCTGCCTGTTAATGTACCTCTTGTGATAGAGCTCGGAGCAGAATGTCTGTTTTGAGGGTTTTGCAAAATACTTTGCCAGTCCAGCTGAGCTGACTGAATGCAACCAGGCCCTCAGTGCTGGGGACCTTGGCCAGGGAGAGGACATGATGTTGATTAAATTCTCCCTCCAGCAGATTTGGAGCATTTTCTGAAACCAGTGTTGGTGGTATCTTTCTAAACACTGTGAAATAACATTTGGAGGTATCCCAAATCATTGTCCCAGAGAGACAGACAGACCGGGAGCACATGCCAGGTTTGAGATCCTGATATTCAAATACCCCTTTCTCAAGGCAGCTAAATGCAGTGTTTTAGAACAGCTCTCTTCGATTCTTTTCCAAAGCCTTGACATCACTATTGATGAGGACTGAAACTGATCAACGTACTCTTGTCAAGGCCCATTCAACTAAAGTTGCTGCCTTAAAGCACCAGAGACCTGGTTTTCGATCCTGACTACCGGTGCTGTCTATATGGAGTTGTTGAACTTTCTCCAAGTGATCGCGCGGGGGATTTCTCCGGGTGCTCCGGTTTCCTCCCACACTCCAGAGACCTACAGTTTGTAGGTTAAATGGCTTCAGTAAAGATTGTAAATTGTCCCTAGTGTGTGTAGGGACCCGTGAACCCTTACGTAACTCAGATTTTACGTAAATCGGATTCACCTTCCCCATCACTCTGCCCAAAATGACACAGAGTCTGAAGAAGAGTCTCGACCTGAAACGTCACCTGTCCATGTTCACCGGCCCGCTGAGTTAATCCAGCACTTAGTTTATACTCCCAGTGACAGACACTGTCTCATCAGCGCCCGGCTGTGTCCATGGTACTTTCTGCGGCATGCAGCCTTCTGGGTAAGCAGAGCCACCAATGCTGGCAATTGAATGATCGTACAGTGTTGTGGAAATTATTAACTGCCTCGATTGCACTCAGGACTGAGTACAGAATTGTTTACATAAGTGCATAAATTAGGGAGTATCTGTAGTGTCATTATTCAAGAAACTTGTCTAGTCCACTGTCTGACACATATGGGTTTGCTCTGTTACAGTTCAATAAATCCACTTAACATTTGTAAACTCGAACAAAAGCTGTTGCTAATCTGTCACCTCTGGGGACATGCAGAATCTTCTGCAGACACAAGATAGATCTCAAGACCAAAGAAAACTCAAGAGAAGTTTCACATTATTCTGGATGGCAGGATGCCAAGACTAACTTGAATTCTTAAACCAGTGAGGATGGATTGAGAATAGCACAAAGTGCTGGAGTAACTCAGCATGTCAGGCAGCATCAATGGACAAAAAGAATAGGTGATATTTTGGGTTGGTACCCATCTTCAGACTGCTGCATAATCCCTGGGAAACATGGGATTCAAGTACACCTGAGAGAAAATTCTGGGAGAATTTAAGGAAAGTTGATTTTTTGTACGTCAAGTCTTCCGTGACATTACTCTGTATTTACGAGAGAATACACGTGTTTTTTTGTGCTGTTCTTAACTGCTATGTTTACACGATTAAGAATTTCATGTTCATAAGTGATAGGAGCAGAATTAGGCCATTCGGCCCATCACGTTGACTCTGCCATTCAATCTATCTCTCCCTCCTAATCCCATTCTCCTGCCTGCTGTCCATAATCCCTGACACCTGTACTAATCAAGAATCTACTGTATCTATCTCTGCCTTAAAAATATTAATTAACTTGGACTCCTCAGCCTTCCGTGACAATGAATTCCGCATATGTACGAAATTAATTGAGGATCTTCAGTCCAATTGTTTAATTTTGTAGGGTCACTGAATTCCCAATGATTTGCTGAGTCTATGCGCGGTGTTTTAAAACATTTTATTTAAGCACAACGGTTACGTGGCATCAGGGAAAAGCATTAAAATATGTGCAGACCTAAACTAAAAGGTGAAGGTAGACACAAAATGCTGGAGTCGCTCAGCGGGACAGGCAGCATCTCTGGAGGGGAAGGAATGGGTGACTTTTTGGCTCAAGATCTTCAGACTAACTAACAGCAACAAAACAAAGAAACTATGGAACTGTAATTAAAGGACTGAAAACTGAACATGACGAGAGACAAAAGACACGCAACTAACACTTTTACAGAACAGGCACAGAATTCACTGCTGAAAAGCAAGCTTCCTTGTCTATATAGGGCGATTGATGTGGAAGAAGGAATTGCAGATGCTGGCTTGCGCGGAAGGCAGACACAAAATGCTAGAATACAGCAACTCAGTGCGTCAAGCAGCATCTCTGGAGAAAAGAAATAGCTGACATTTTGGGTCGAAGCTTTTCATCAGGTCTGAAGAAGGGTCTCAATCCGAAACAACACTTCTTCCTTCTCTCCAGAGATGCCTGATCTGCTGAGTCTTGTGTTTATCTAGGGAGTTTTGTGTTTATTTAGGGTGTTTTGTGTTTAGGGTGTTTGCGGCCCTTTGAACACAGCTATCCGGATGAGAGACGCAAGGGTTAAATTGCCATGCAGCCGACTGGCACTAGTGTACTTCACAAAGACACAGCTATTGCAGCCCCCTGTCTTGTCAGGAACATTCTGGGAGTCTCACACCTTGGAATCTGTAAACTCCCACAATTTTCAATCTTTTTTTAATCTATATTTCCATCGAAGCATCTGGAATAGACAATAGAACAGTTTCATTCCACCACACTACTTCCAGTAATTTGGGTTCTCTGAAGTGACGTCCAAATCCAATTTCTCAAGTTTATACTGTAGGCCTTGGCAACAAATACATATGTGATCACATTTCTGCAACAAGCATGCATTTACGCAGAAATCCGCAAATGTTTTTTCTTTCCTGTTTCCTGAAATTTGTCTACCCCGATTAATGTCAAATTTTAATTTGTCTGTTCATCATTTACATCATTAATGGATCAAGTATTCACTCCATGTAGGGTTCTGTTTATCAAATACTACCAGGAATCGGTACAGTTTCAGCAAACCAGCTTCAAAACATTAAACATATAGATGAAAAACTTTGGAGAGCGATTAAAATGACAAACTGCTGCAGGAGCTCTGCATCAGTTCAGGCAAAGGGATGGTCGATGTTTCGGGTCAATGGATATTTTTAAGGCATGGATCGATAGATTCTTGATTAGTACAGGTGTCAGGCATTTCGTGGAGAAGGCAGGAGAATTGGGTTAGCAGGGAGAGATAGATCAGCCGTGATTGAATGGCAGAGTAGACGATGGGCCAAATGGCCTAATTCTACTCCTATCACTTAGGGGTGAACTTATAGAGGTGTATAAAATCATGAGAGGAATAGATCGGGTAAATGCACAGAGTCTCTTGCCCAGAGTAGGTGAATCGAGGACCAGAGGACATAAGTTTAAGGCGAAGGGGAAAAGATTTACAGTAATAGGAATCTGAGGGGTAATGGGTGTGTGGAACAAGCTGCCAGAGGAGGTAGTTGAGGCTGGGACTATCCCAACATTTAAGAAACAGTTAGACAGGTACATGGATAGGACAGGTTTGGAGGGATATGGATCAAATGCAGGCAGGTGGGACTCGTGTAGCTGGTGTGGGCAAGTTGGGCAGAAGGGCCTATTTCAATATTGTATCACTCTATGACTCTATGTGGAGGCAGAAGGGATTAGTTTATCATGGCACAGACATAGTGGGTTGCTTTTCTATGCTATGCTTTTCTATGTTCTATGGTTCAGTTAGTTTCTTAAATATATAATGTTGCATTGCGTTTTATAATTTTCTCCATAATTCACTCACACGTAGGCGGCAACAGACCAAGTTTCCAAACTGACATGTCTTCAATGTGACAAATTCATCAGTTGCTTCAGGCTACTTGTTGTGGGCAATATATATTTTTGAACTTTCAGCAGGACATAAATCAGAGTTACAAAAATCAGATTTAATGTAATCTGGTTTGAATTTGATTAAATCTGGTTTAAGTTAGATTCTAGAAATTACCCAAAGCAGTAAGTGCTCATATGCAAACGTCAAACGACCGATTTATAACAAAACACATAATTATAAAAATATATTAGAAATTCAAATCAATTTCTCAACTCACAACAGAAATTGAAATAATGAATGCAAATGGGAGAACTACAATTATTGATCAAGTTAAAAGTTTCAAAATAAGCCATTTAATGCTGGGGGACCAGAAACCAGCCACATCTAAAGGTTCTACACAAAATGTTCGAGGAACTCAGCGAGTCAGGCAGCATCTGTGGAGGGAATGGGCAGAGACCGTTTTGGGTCGAGACCCTTCTTCAGACTGACCCAAAACATTGTCCGATTATTCCCTCCACAGAAGCTGCCTGACCCGTCGTGTTCCTCCGGCACTTTGTGCTTTGCTCAAGACTCCAGTATCTGCAGTTTCTTGTGACTACACCTAGAAGCTTTAATATTTAAGAGATTGATACGTTGTGAAAATAAGTCAAAGGCAAATTTTGCCAGTGGTAAAATTGACCTCAATACAGTTGCATTAAACTTTAAAATTGAAATCCATTTTAAATTAGGGTAGCAATATTAAAACTCAATGATGCAGATCTCATAACTTAAGGGATGACACAGTTACCCAAATTTGCTTCATATCTCTACCTAAGAAAAATTGGTAATTAGAAGAAATATGTGTGGTATGAGAAGTGTGAGTATATTGCTTATTTTAGGAATATACTACATACACTCCCAATTATACAAAATAAATAACCAGGAAATGTATAATGGATAACATTACAATTAACACAAACAGTATCAATTGATAATCAATATTATATAATTTTGTATATTATATAATTTTCAATGCCGTATAAGAGTGTACTCTGTATATATTGTTTCTATAATAAAAAAAATTATTTAAAAAAAAAAAAGAAAGATCTATCACTCTTATTCCAGAGAGTCTAATTTGTTCCAGCATCACAAATCTTTTGAGATGAAACCTCTTGATATCGAGTGTCTTTAGATTGCGATAAGAATGGTCTTTGATTTCACTCATAGATGTTTTATATCCAAGTTGAGATTATGTTCCCACCAGCCAACGCCCCTCTTGAATACTCAGCCAAGAAACATTTGGCAATGTTATATGAGTTATGTAATCTGTCTGTTAAATTCTGAATTTATAGCAGAATTTTGAAGTCAGATTAAACCATGCAGTTTCTACTAGTGCTCCAACTACAGTGTTGTCTCTAGTGTGCAGGATAGAAGTATGTATGGGGTGATCACTGGTCAGCGTGGAGTTGGTGGGCCCCAAGAAGGTGAAAGAAGGAACTGCAGAAGCTGGTTTCTACCAAAGATAGACAAATAATGCCGGAATAACTAAGCAGGTCAGGCAACGTATCTGGAGAGAAGGAATAGATGATGTTTTGGGTCGCGACCCTTCTTAAGGCCAAAGGACCTGTTTCCACGCTCTATCTCTAAACTAAACTAAAGTAAACTAAATTAAACTAAACTGGGTCCAGGACAGATCGTCAGAGATATGCATGCCCAGGAATTTGAAGTTTTTGACTCTCCTGTCGATGAAGAATATTTGTGGATCCTCGGCCTTCCTGATCCAAAGTCCTTGGTTTTACTGATATTGAGAGCAAGGACGCCTGGCACTATTTTGGTCAGTCAATCAATCTCCCTCCTATACGCTGACTCATCATCATCTGTAAATCGTCCAAAACGGTCAGAATAAGTGAAAGAATTAACAGTTAACCTGAAAACTTTCACTTTATCACGTGCCCCAGATAATGCTCGGCACTTCTAAAGATATTACTAATCCCTCTGGTGTAAACATCTTGTTTAAGAAGGAGCTGGAAAATTGAAGGTACACAAAAATGCTGGAGAAGCTCAGCGGGTGCAGCTGCATCTATGGAGCGAAGGAAATAGGCAACGTTTCGGGCCAAAACCCTTCTTCAGACTGATATGGACTGATAGGTGACCCCCTATCAGTCTGAAGAAGGGTTTCGGCCCAAAACATTGCCTATTTCCTTCGCTCCATAGATGCTGCTGCACCCACTGAGTTTCTCCAGCATTTTGGTGTAAACATCTTTGTGGGAGAAAGAAAGAGAAGACAGGCAGATCTATAATTGGGAATTTCAGATACGAGATCAGGCAGAACCGTGAAGTCCATGAAACAAAGGTATCGTATTATCCAAATGAAATAAGCTTAATTCTTGTTTAGTGATTCCTGACTGCAGATTTTTAGTTTTTAGTTTTTAGTTTGAGAGATACAGCGTGGAAACAGGCCCTTCGGCCCACCGAATGTGCGCCGAACAGCGATCCCAGCGTATTAACACTATCCTACACACACTAGGGACAATTTTTACATTTACAAAATCAATTAACTTACAAACCTGTACATCTGGCGTGTGGGAGTAAACCGAATATCTCGGAGAAAACCCTCATGGTCACGGGGAGAACGTACAAACTCCATACAGACAGCACCCATTGTCGGGATCGAACCTGGGTCTCCGGCGCTTTAAACGCTGTAAGGTAGTGACTCTACCGCTGCGCCACCGTGCCGCCCTTTCACGATCATGAGTTCATGTTGTTTAGTTAACCCACAGTTTGTCAAGTTGCCCCAGTTGAAATACTTTTGTTTTTAACTGCCACTTCTGATTGTCTCCTTCTGATAACTTGAAATTATTTATAGTGCAAAAAGATAAATTATTCATTAAATCTATTTGATACAAATAACTGTGAAATGGGAGTAGTATGTTAACAAGTTCCACATTGGAGAACGTTGAATTCTCTAATTTAATGTAACTTCTTCATGGTTTGATTGCACTCATGTATAGTTTGATTTAGCATTTAGTTTAGCTTTGAGATACAGCACAGCAACAGGCCCTTTGGTCCACTGAGTCCGTGCCGAATAGCAATCCCCGTACACTGGCACCGTCCTACGAGGGACAGTTTCCAATTTTATCAAAGCCAATGACCCTACAAACCAGTACGTCTTTGGAATGCAGGAGGAAATCGGAGCACCCAGAGAAAAAAAATCCACGCGGTCACGGGGAGAATGTACAAAGTAACCGTAGTCAGGATCGAACCAGGCCTCTGGCACTGTAAGGCAGCAACTCTGCCACTGCCCTATTGATTTGATTTAACTGGATAACATGCAAATAAAAGCTTTTCACAGTATCTCGATAAACGTGGAAATAATAAATCAATATCAATAATAAACCAGTTACCAATTTCTACAGCATGATAAATGAGTTTTGATAACCTAAACTATTATGTCAAAACAGAAATGTGGCAAAAGTTTAAAACAAATCAAGCAGAGATAACTTGGGCAGAGTGTGATCATAGAAGGCATTTTAGCTGATAAAACATTGGCTTGGACCAAGCTTCGGATAAGATAATGGCTGATTGTCTTCAAAATGGGGAAGCTTTACAGTGCGATGAGATTTAGAGATTAACAAGAAGACAACTGTCTCTGATTGTAATTTGAAATCTTAATCACTAATGCACACATGCAGTGTTCTCAGTGTTTGGAAACTCTCCTCAATCAATGAAGTGTTACAAATAAACACCAGAAAACAATTTGTTTAGGAAGGAGCTGCAGATGCTGGTTTAAACTGAAGATAGACACAAAATACTGGAGTAACTCAATGGGACAGGCAGCATCTCTGGATAGAAGGAATCGGTGATGTTTTGGGTCGAGACCTTTCTTCAGACAAATTTACAAGTCTCCAGGAATTAATGAGTATGCTGGATGGATTATGAATTCCCACTACTTAAAGTGCATTGCAGTCTTATTCATTTCTCTTTACTAACTCAGTTGGAAATATGTTTTAATGTACGAAAAGCATGGATGCCAGTGCTTTATTTGTAGATAAAAAGGTGCCAGTGTGAATATCAATTAAAAATTAAACTACATTTATCAACAATTTTCTTCCCATCAATATATTACTCTCTTTAGACTTTTTGACTTTAAAGATTCAGCACAGAAACAGACCCCTCAGCACATTTAGTCCCTGCCGACCAGCGAACATAGCCTACACTAGCACTATCCTACACACTAGGGACAATTTACAATGTTTACAATTTTACAGAAGCTAAGTAACCTACAAACCTGTACATCTTTGGAGTGTGGGAGGAAAACGGAGCACCTGGAGAAAACCCACGTACAAACTCCCTACAGCTGGCACCCGTAATCAGGATCAAACCCGTGTCTCTGGGGCTGTGCCACTGAGCCACTGCTGCGCCATAGTGCCACCCCCTTCAAGATGTTCTGTTTTGAATTTGTGACCAATCAACTTCATAAAATCTTATAATTATAAGTAATAATAGTAGATTTAGGCCGTTCGGCCCATTAAGTCTATTCCGCCATTCAATCATGGCTGATCTATCTCTCCCTCCTAAACCCATTCTCCTGCTGTCTCCCCATAACTTCTTACACCTTCTTATTTAATACGCCAATAACTGATTTTAAAACATAAAAATTGAAATTCTAAACATTTGAAAATCTAGTTTTTCACTTTTTGGTGCAGTACCAATGTGCATCATCACAACAGTAGCACTGACAGTGACCAGGTATTTGAGAAAATGTATCGAATTTTAACGATCACAATCTCAAACTAATTACCATTGCAAGGTGTTGCTTATTATCCCCAGTGTCAATGATCCCAGATGCCTCCTAAAATTAAATTATGTTAGATCGGCACTTTGAGATGCAAAGAATGGAGGGATGCAGGCAAAGGGGCGACACGGTGGCGCAGTAGTGGAGTTGCTGCCTTGCAGCGCCAGAGACCCGGGTGCGATCCTGACTACGGGAGCTGTCTATAGTGAGTGTCAACATTCTCCCTGTGACCGAGTGGGTTTTCTCCAGCCGCGGTAAAATTGTAAATTGTCCCAGTGTGTTAGTGTAATGGGGATCGCTGGTCGGCACGGACACTGTGGGCCGAAGGGCCTGTACCTGCGCTGCACTTTTCTATGTTCTAAATGTGCCATACATGTAAAAGTTGTGATATCTGTCCCAAAGCATTTGATAGCTGATGCATTACCTCAACTGTAAATACTTTTGACTGTCGAAGGTCGATTCATTGAAGAATTTAGAGCATTTAGCATATCTGAAACTGGCGTCAGTTGTTTGTAAATAATGTCCTTAAAACATCTGGGAAAGATTAGACATAGTCAATAATGTGGGTTTTTTTTACTCTTAAGCTGAAAGGAACTTGAAATAACTTAACTATGGTGGTCACTGTAATGTAGAATTAAGGATGTGTTTTATAGAGAGGGCAAGGGCCCTGCTTCAGGAAATAAAGCTTGTACACACAGGGTTATTTAATATTTGAGCCTAGTCAGTTATTGGACCATTAAATTATAGAATCATACTCATAGAGTGAGTGAGACAGCATGGAAACAGATCCTTCAACCTAACTTGCCCACACTGGTCAACACACCCCAGCTACAGGTAGACACACCTTCCTGCATTTGAGCCATATCCCTCCAAACCTGTCCTATCCATGTACCTGTCTAACGGTTTCTTAAACATTGCGATAATCCCTGCCTCAACTACCTCCTCTGGCATGTGCCCACCACCCTTTGTGTGAAAGCGTTACCCCTCAGATTCCTATTAAATATTTTCCCCTTCACCTTAAACCTGGTTCTCGATTCACCCACTCTGGGCAAGAAACACTGTGCAAGTACCCGATCTATTCCTCTCATGATTTTATACACCTCTATAAGATCACCCCTAAATGATAGGAGCAGAATTAGGTCATTCGGCCCATCAAGTCTATTATGCCATTCAATCATGGCTGAACTATCTCTCCTTCCTAACCCAATTCTCCTGCCTTCTCCCCATAACCGCTGACACCCGTACTAATCAAGAATCTATCTATAAGATCACCCCTCATCCTCCTGCACTCCAGCCTACTCGACCGCTCCCTATAGCTCAGACCCTCTAGTCCTGGCAACATCGACGTAAATCTTCTCTGAACCCTTTCTAGCTTGACAACATCTTTCCCATAACATGGTGCCCAGAACTGAAAACAATACTCATCAACATCTTATACAACTGTAACATGACCTCCCAACTTCTATACTCAATACCATTGACCACCCCATCTACCTGCGACTCCAACTTCAAGAAACCATGTACCTGCACTCCTAGATCCCTCTGCTCCACAACACTCCTCAGAGCTCTGCCATTCACAATGTAGGTCCTGCCCATGTTAGACTCCCTAAAATGCAACACCTCACATTTCTTGGTATTAAATTCCATAATGACACAAATGCTGACAATAAATTCTGGAGTAACTCAACGGTCATGTATCCCTGGAGAAGCTGGATAGGCCACGTTATGGGTCGAGACCCTTCTTCAGACTGATTGTGGTGGGGGGGGGGGGGGGGGGGGGGGGGGGGGGGGGAGGGGGGTGGGAAAGAAAGCTGGCAGGACAGAGCATGGGCAGCAATTAGTGAACACAGGCGAGGGGGTTATTTGACAGGCAGATTGTTGGACAAAGGCCAATAATGATGAGATGAGGCGACAGGTGTGAGTGCGAAAGGATAAAGAGTTGTGAACCGTTAAGATCAGGGATAGAAAAGTTGCAAATTGTGTATCCATTGCAAATAGTACAAGTGGAGAGGGAGGAGGGAAAATTGTGCAGGGTCAGCAAGGCTTCCTGGGTGGGGGGAAGAGGGGAAGGGGGTATGAGGGGTGGTGGAAGAGTAAAGCTGGAAGGGAAAGAAAGGGAAATCCCTGCCTCATCCCACCATATTTATCCATCTGGCTTCACATTTCACTTCATGGATTTCTTTATTCTTTTGTTTCCTTTTCACCTTTAGTGTTGGCCGTTTGTCTCTAAACATTTGCCAATCAGCCACCTGACCTGTATCCATGGGCGAATTTGGCCAAAGCGCCTGTTTCCATGCTGTACGCGTCTATGACTTTGGGGCCAGGAGAACATCCAATAATGTATCAGAGTGCATATCTTTCTCAGTCCTTAACTGTATTAACTCACTTACTTTTATTGTCTGAAGAGTTATTACAATGATTTGAAAACAAACTTGACCAAACAATTCAATAAATGTTTAGGTAAAGATGTCAGATAAAAACTCTCATATACCGAAAGTTGTTTCCAACATGAAACTGCAGATGTTGGAATATTGAGAAAAAAACAAACTATGTTTAAGAAATAGTTAAGGGACTGTCCCACTTGGGCGACCTAATTGGCGAGTTTAGAAGAGTTTGGGAGAGTTTGAAAAAAATGACATGCTGAAGACCTCCTTCGACTATGTAGAAGACCTCCTTCAACCTCCTTTGACTGTGTTGAACTAATGTTGAATAATGTTGAACATTATTAGCTACGACTAACTTCAGGAAAACTGGACACCGAATAGTGGAGAGTGAAGATGACCTCCTTCGATCTCCTTCAACCTCCCTTCGACTATGATTAAGACCATCTATGACTACCTTTGACTACGTTTGACTACCTTCGATTACCTAGGAGTAACATGCCGACCTACTACGACTAAACCTACGAGTAAAGTAGGTAAAAAAGTATTGATTTTTTCCATGCCGACCTGTTTTTACTTATGGGCATTTTTTAACATATTGAAAAAAACGCCACGACCTAGCTGAGGCCTCGAGTACGCGGAGACCACTCTTGAGCATGAAGGAGATGTATGAAGACCTCCTGTAACCTCGTGTCAACCATGCTGCGAGTATGAGTCGAGGGCAAATTCGCCAGAACTCGCGGATTAGGTCGCCCAAGTGGGACAGCCCCTTTAGACAGGTACATGGATAGGACAGGTTTAGACAGGTTTAGAGGGATATTGATCAAACTCAGGTAGGTGGGACTAGTATAGTATATGTTGGCCGGTGTGAGCAATTTGGAACGAAGGGCCTGTTTCCATGCTGTAAGACTATGAATCTATGACTGTGCTGGAGGAACTCAGCAAGTCAGGCAGCACTGGTGGAAGGAATAGTCAGGTGACATTTCAGGTGTAAGGGGGATAAAGCTGGACAAGAGAGATGGGGGTGGGACAAGGCCTGACAATGGATGAATATACTGTAGGCGAGGGGGCAGATGGGTGGAGTAAGTGACAAAATTAGAGGTGCAAAGGAGACGAAAGGGTATCAGATAATGAGAGAAGAGGATGAATAAAATGTAAAGTTGGAGGGAGGGTTATTATTAGACTGGGACAGTGGTGAGGGGGGGGGATGAAAGAGAATATAGAGCTCAGAGATGGGAGATGAGCGTTTGGCAGAGGGGAAAGGAGCAGGGTGGCTTGGGAGGTGGGATATGGTTCATGAGAGCTCATTAAAGTAATTGTTTGGTAATTGTTAAAAGTAAGAGTGAGTTGGATGTGGCCCTTGTGGCTAAGGGGATCAGAGGGTATGGAGAGAAGGCAGGTACGGGATACTGAGTTGGATGATCAGCCATGATCATATTGAATGGCGGTGCAGGCTCGAAGGGCCGAATGGCCTACTCCTGCACCTAATTTATATGTTTTCTATGTTTTTCTATGTTTATGCCAGTACCCTCGTGCTTTTCTCACCCAGTTAACATAGAAACATAGTAAATAGGTGCAGGAGTAGGCAATTTGGCCTTTTGAGCTAGCACCACCATTCAATATGATCATGGCTGATGAATATTGATTTCTCTAACTTCAAGTAACCCTTGCATTCCCTCTCTCTCCATCCCTTCCCCACCCTAGTCATTGTACTAGTTTCACTGTCATCTGTCAAAATTCACAGTCTGTATAACTCGTTGTCTAGCCCACAGCCATTATTTGTCCAAAAATCCACCTTTCCTTGATCATCTTTATTTTACATACCTTTCATTCCTCAGTTCTATATTCTCTCTATATCACCGTCTACAGTATATCGCTCCTTTCCCTTTCCCCTGACTCTCAGTCTGAAGAAGGGTCTTGACCCGAAATGTCACCTTTTCCTTTTCTCCAGAGATGCTGCCTGACCCGCTGAGTTACTCCAGCTTTTGTAAAACTCTATATTATAAAGGTTTACATTGTTTGATAAACAGAGACACCACACACAACTCTGCAGTACAATAGGATCACATTCCAAACATACCAGAAGGAAAGGCGACGAACAGATAAGGGATAGACACAAAATGCTGGAGTAACTCAACAGGACAGGCAGCATCTCTGGAGAGAAGGAATGGATGACATTTCAGATCGAGACCTTTCGAGCAGATAAGGGAGGTGAGAGAAGATAAAATGGTGAACCAGACTGAAGAACAAATCATTTTTGTCCAATACTTTATCTTTTGTTTTAGAAAGCTTATTTTTTACTGGTAAACCATTCACAGATATTTAAAGTAAACTTGCTGTTTGGGCTGCTTGAAATTTTACAGAAAAGCACAACTGGTGCCAATAGACACCAGAAAGGTTAGGTGAGAATCAAACCACTTCTTCAATCACATCTGAATCAGTAAACTTCAAAGATTACAGAAGAATTAACTTTGATAGCTGTTTTGCTGAATAATCAAAAATAATTCCCATTGTCCCACTTTCTCATGGAGTAACATTGAAAATAGGTGCAGGAGTAGGCCATTCGGCTCTTCTAGCCAACACCGGCAATCAATATGATCATGGCTGATCATCCAAATCAGTACCCTGTTTCTGCTTTCTCTCAATATCCCTTGATTCTGTTAGTGCTAAGAGCTATATCTAACTCTCTCTTGAAAACATCCAGTGAATTGGTCTCCACTGCCTTCTGTGGCAGAGAATTCCACAGATTCACAACTCTCTGGGTGAGAACATTTTATCCTTCTAAATTCCAGTGAATATAACCCTAAATTCCAGAGAACATGAGCTCATTTTGGATGGCACCTCATTTCCTTTGTTTTCCAAAGCACGATGCTCAATATAAATGCATTTGTTGTCCCTTCAGTCCTGTAAGTCCACCTGGCCAGTGGATATTACGAGGAAGGCCTTTCCCGTTCTTTATAGAATATTGTTTTTGTCACATTCAGTCTATTCAATACAATTCAATAGTTTAGTTTAGAGATACAGCGCAAAAACAGGCCCCTCAACCCCTTGAGTCTGCTCTGACCAACGATCTCTGCAGACAATCACTCTCCTACAAACGACAATTAACAATTTTTTTACCAAATCCAATTAACCTACAAACCTAAGGTAGACACAAAATGCTGGAATAACTCAGCAGGGCAGGCAGCATCTCTGGAGAGAAGGAATGGGTGATGTTTCGGTTCTTCAGACCTACTTACCTACAAACCTGTGTGTCATAAGGTCATAAGTGATAGGAGTAGAATTAGGCCATTCCACCCATCAAGTCTACTCCGCCATTCAACTATGGCTGATCTATCTCTCCCTCCTAACACCATTCTCCTGCCTTCTCCCCATAACCCCTGACACCCATTCTAATCAAGAATATGTCTATCTACGCCTTAAAAATATCCATTGGCCTCCACAGCCTTCTGTGGCAAAGAATTCCACAGATTCACCAGAAATTCCTCCTCATCTCCTTCCTGAAGGAAGTCCTTTAATTCTGAGGCTGTGACTTCCATTCCCAGACTCCCCCACTAGTGTAAACATCCTGTTCACATCCACTCTATCCAAGCTTTGTACATGTCTTTGGAATGTGGGAGGTAACCGGAGCACCTGGAGAAAACCCATGCGGTCACAGGGAGAACGTACAAACTCCGTACAGACAGCACCTGTAGACAGGATGGAACCCGGGTCTCTGGCGCTGTAAGGCAGCAACTCTACCGCTGCGCCACCGTGTTTCATGAAATATTCTCTTCCGTTTTACAGGGCCAGCCCACTTGCCTGACATGGACAATCCTCGCACAAGCTCATCTTGTCTGCTTCATCTGAGAATGGCAATTTGCCAGCTAATCTTAGGAACAATAGTCGAATCTATAGAGCCTCTGAGATGCCTTTGAACATCTGCTTTTAATTATTTGCTATTGAGAGAGACCACATATTCCTCAAATTTCCCACCGGGGAATTGAAACTTCCCATTGTATGTCATGATACCGTGGCAACAATTAGGATCAAAGTAAATGAAGAACAAACGTAAGATCAAATGTGGACAAACAGACTTCTTCAGCCGTCCAAGACCCTATTGTCCATTGATTAGTACGGGTGTCAGGGGCTATGGGGATAAGGCAGGAGAATCAGATTAAGAGGGAGAGATAGATCAGTCATGATTGAATGGAGGAGTAAACTAGATAGGCCGAATGGCCTAATTCTGCTCTTAGCACTTTTGACATAACCCTAGGAGTTGCTATTTCTTATATTAGGTGCTTTTGCTTCTTTTTAACAACTGAAGATCAATTACCATTCGGCCCTTTGAGCCAACACCGTCATTCAATGTGATCATGGCTGATTATCCCCAATCAGTACCCCGTTCCTGCCTTCTCCCCATATCCCCTGACTCCGCTATTTTTAAGAGACCTATCTAGCTCTCTCTTGAAAGCATCCAGAGAACCTGCCTCCACCGCCCTTTGAGGCAGAGGATTCCACAGACTCATCACTCTCTGTGAGAAAAAGTGTTTCCTCATCTTCGTTCTAAATGGCTTACTCCTTATTCTTAAACTGTGGCCCCTGGTTCTGGATTCCCCCAACATCGGGAACATGTTTACTGCCTCTAGCGTGTCCAAACCCTTAACAATCTTATATGTTTCAATGAGATCTCCTCTCATCCTTCTAAACTCCAGAGTGTACAAGCCCAGCTGCTCCATTCTCTCAGCATATGGCAGACCCGCCATCCCGGGAATTAACCTTGTAAACCTATGCTGCACTCCCTCAATGGCAAGAATGTCCTTCCTCAAATTAGTGGACCAAAACTGCACACAATACTCCAGGTGTGGTCTCACTAGGGCTCTGTACAACTGCAGAAGGACCTCTTTGCTCCTATATTCGATTCCTCATGTTATAAAGGCCAACATGCCATTCGCTTTCTTCACTGCCTGCTGTACCCGCATGCTTACTTTCATAGACTGATGAGCAAGGACCCTCAGATCACATTCTACTTCCCCTTTTCCCAAATTGACACCATTTAAATAGTAATCTGCCTTCCTGTTTTTGCTCCCAAAGTCGATAACCTTACATTTATCCACATTAAACTTCATCTGCCATGCATCTGCCCACTCCCCAACCTGTCCAAGTCACCCTGCATTCTCACAGCATCCTCCTCACAGTTCACACTGCCACCCAGCTTTGTGTCATCTGCAAATTTGCTAATGTTACTGTGAATCCCTTCATCCAAATCATTGATGTATATTGTAAATAGCTGCGGTCCCAGCACCGAGCCTTGCGGTACCCCACTAGTCACTGCCTGCCATTCAGAAAGGGACCCGTTAATCCCTACTCTTTGTTTCCTGTCTGCCAACCATTTCTCTATCCATGTCAGCACTCTACCCCCAATACCATGTGCCCTAATTTTGCCCACTAATCTCCTATGTGGGACCTTATCAAATGCTTTCTGAAAGTTCAGGTACACTACATCCACTGGATCTCGCTTGTCCATTTTCCTAGTTACTTCAAAACATTCCAGAAGATTAGTCAAGCATGATTTACCCTTCGTAAATCCATGTTGACTCTGACCGATCCTGTTACTGCTATCCAAATGTTTGGCTATTTCATCTTTTATAATTGACTCCAGCATCTTCCCCACCACCAATGTCAGGCTAACTGGTCTATAATTCCCTGTTTTCTCTCTCCCGTCTTTCTTAAAAATAGATAACATTAGCTACCCTCCAATCCACAGGAACTGATCCTGAGTCTATAGAACATTGGAAAATTATCACCAATGCATCCACGATTTCTCGAGCCACTTCCTCAAGTATCCTGGGATGCAGACCATCAGGCCCTGTGGATTTATCAGCCTACAGTCCCATCAGTCTATCCAACACCATTTCCTATTCTAATGTGAATTTCCTTCAGTTCCTCCGTCACTCCAGATCCTCTGGCCACTACTATATCAGGAAGATTGTTTGTGTCCTCCTTAGTGATATTGTAATAACAAATGACTTCATTGGCATTCAAAAGCACCAAGTGGTTGGTTATGACAGAACAAATACTTCTAACGTCTAACAAGCGGATATTTGGTTTGTGAGCGTTGTATTATTTGTTTATCGTGTCGATGTCACACTGAAACCACAGCCTTTTGGAAAAAAGATCAGTAATCATTAGCTCTTTCATAATATACAGGCATTCAGTAACAGTTCAGGCAGATCAGTTATGCCTATTGCGTATTAGTGCCTGAATCAAACAAGGATATGACAAAAAATAAAAAAACATTCTCGGAAAATCCCAGGGGAAATTCTGGTGATAATTAGATGTGGCTTTCCTCCTTCAAGAATTCCTAGTTATGCAATTGTGTTTTGATTAAATACATTCATGCTCCCAGTATACAGCGTTCGGAATGCAATAACGTACGTGGGCCGTGTGGTAGATTAAGGCACAAACTGTGGTTTTCAATGAGTCAAGAGTCAAGAGAGTTTAATTGTCATACAGCGTATGTACCAAAATTCAAACAATAAAATTGTTACTTGCTACAGCTTTACAGGCCAATTAATGCAAAACACTCAGATAAATATGTTGGAAGGAGGTTGGGGATGTGTAGAAAATAAGTAAGAGATAAAATGAGTGAGGAATGGAATTGCTGTCTGAAAGATGGCATTGAATCAATTGGATGAAATATCTTCTTTACATGTCAATATGTGCTTTAGAGTGGGAGGGTGAAGTTTTAGTTTTAGTTTTAGTTTTAAAGATACAGCATGGAAACAGGTCCTTCGGCCCACTGAATTCACACTGACCAGCGATCCCCGCACATTAACATTACCCTACACATACTAGGGACATTTTTTTTAACATTGAGGTTCAAACGAAATTTGGTTTCTGCAGTCATACAAACAAGAAAAGAACAAAGATACAACACAATTTACACAAACATCCATCACAGCGAATCTCCTCCTCACTGTGATGGAAGGCAAAGTCTTATCTCTCCCCTGCACTCCCCATTCTCCTCCCGATGTCAAAGTCAAAGCCCCTGGCGGTCGATGGTAAATAAGTCCCGCGGCCATTAAGGCCGAGCCGGGCGATGCAAGGCCACGCTCCGGGTCTTGGTTAAAGCCCCCGGTGGGCGCTAGCAAGTCCCGTGGCCATTAAAGCCGCGCCGGGCGATGTAAGGCCCCGCTCCAGGCCATTTTCAACCCCACAAATCGGGCGGGAGAAGTTGCCGCCGCGGGAGCTCCGAAAAGCGGTCTCCCACCAGGGACCCGCGAGCTCCCGGTGTCACCGTCCACCGGCCGGCAGCTGGAGCTTCCGAATCTCCGGGGTCAGGCAGCAGCAGCGCGCCACCACAGCGCCTCCCGTTCCGAACTCAGCCAGCTCCACGTTGGTAAGTAGTCCGTAGCTCTGCGACTGGAGCCCCAGGTCTGGTTGGAGGCCGCTTCACGGTGCTAGGCCCCAACGACAACGGAGACCCGACAGAGAAAAGGTCGGGTCCTCCGTACAGGGAAACGATTTTAAAAGATTCCCCCACCCCCCACCCCCCCACACATACCCAGCTGAAAAAAAACCCACTATAACTACACTCAAACAAGACAAAAAATAAAAAAAGACAGACGGACTGCAGAGGCCGCTGCGATGAGAGTCGCGCCGTCCACCGGAACCTGTATATCTTTGGAGTGTGGGAGGAAACCGAAGATCTTGGAGAAAACCCACGCAGGTCACGGGGAGAACGTACAGACTCTATACAGACAAGCACCCATAGTCAGGGTTGAGCCAGGGTTTCTGGAGCTGCAAGGCAGTAGCTCTACCGCGTAGAGGGTGATGGGATGGGGTTGATGGGAAGTGGGACCAGGGATAGGGGCAAAGGATGGAATGGTTGAGGCAGAGAGTGTTGGGTAGATAAACCAGGGGTAGAGTCAGTGGGAATGGGGCATCAGGTTTGACATCATAGGCTGGAGGCTTCAAAGCTGGCTTCAGTGATGGGGGAGCTGGGAGCCTCACAAGGTGGACCTAAGACATAGATAGGGTGAATCCACGTCTTTTCCCCCAGGGTTAAGGAATCAAACACTAGAAGGAGCAGGTTTAAAATGAAAAGGATAAAGATTTCACTTTGCATTGGATGTTGCACTTGTGTGTGGCTTGATTATGCTCATGTATAGTATAATTTGACTGGATAGCATGCAGACAAAGTTTTCTCTGTATCCTGGCAGACGTGACAATAATAAACCAATACCAACACCAATAATGGGAACTTTTTCAAAACAGAGGGTGCTGGGTATATGGAACAAGTTACCAGAGTCATGGAGTCATTGAGTCATACAGCGCAGAAATAGGCCCCTCGGCCCAACGTGTCCAAGCTGACCAACATGCCCCATTTACACTAGTCCCACCTGCCTGCGTTTGGCCCATATCCCTCTGAATCTATCATATCCATGTAGCTATCTAAAACTTCTTAAATGTTGGGATAGTACCTGCCTCGACTACCTCCTCCGGCAGAATGAACAGAATATGATTCACTGAAGGAGAACTATCTTGATCTCAGTAAAAGGATTAGAGACAAAGGTATGAAGGGCTTAGTATCTCCCCACTGCCATTCTTATGAGTAACCAGTGGAACAACATCACAGTGGATTCTGTGGAAATAAAATGTCCTTTTGAAACTCTATTTGATTTTGAGATGTCTATTGAGATCGCGTTTAATTTTTTTAAAATGGAAGAGCAATCCTAATTCACACATGAAAGGGACTTAGCAAACAGAGGAATCCTGCCCAGGTAAAGGGCCTGTCCCACTGTACGGGATAATTCAAGAGTTCTCCCGAGTTTCCCTTGATTCGACCTCGGTGAATTAAGGGCCTGTCCCACCAGCATGCGACTCAATGCGGTGAGCGCGACCAAACCGGCAGCGGGGGCCGCACGGAGGTCGGGTGAGTGGCGCGACGTGGCGCGAAGTTGGAGCGAAGTCCGCGGTAAGTTCGCACACAGAGAGAGGGTCACGGAGGCACACAGAGAGGGACACACAGAGAGAGGGGGAGGCACACGGAGGCACAGAGATCACGGAGGCACACAGAGAGGGTCCACGGAGGCACACAGAGAGGGACACGGAGGCACATAGAGAGGGTCACGGAGGCACACAGAGAGGGTCACGGAGGCACAGAGAGAGAGGGTCACGAAGGCACACAGAGAGGAGCACGGAGGCACATATAGAGAGGGTCACGGAGGCACATATAGAGAGGGGCACACAGGGTCAGAGGCACACAGAGAGAGGGTCACGGAGGCACACATCACGGATAGAGAGGGTCACGGAGGCACACAGAGAGGAGCACGGAGGGACATATAGAGAGGGGCACGGAGGCACACAGACAGGGTCACGGAGGCACACAGAGAGGGTCACGGAGGCACACAGAGAGGGTCACGGAGGCACACAGAGAGGGTCACGGAGGCACACATAGAGAGGGTCACGGAGGCACACAGAGAGGGTCACGGAGGCACACAGAGAGGGTCACGGAGGCACATATAGAGAGGGACACGGAGGCACAACGTGAGGCGGTGCGTAATGCGTCGAGGCGGCTGTGGGCGACAGGCCGTTGCCGCGCGGAATTTTTGAACACGGTCAGTTTTTCGGAGCCCCGCGCGATGTCGGGACCAGCTCCGCACAACTCTATACGGCTCCGGCGATCGAAGTGGGACCGGCCCCGCGAGGCCGGACGGCTCAAGCGACCACGTTAGGTCGCGCTCACCCCATGCAGTCTCATGCTGGTGGGACAGGCCCTTTACGGTAATAGCCGCTCATAGGTACTCGGGGCTCTCGTGGACATTTTTCAACATGTTGAAAAAACTTCACGAGTCTTCACGGGCTTTCCACGTTTCCCGAGTACCTGCCGTTGGCGTTACGAGCCGCTAAGAGACGTCCCGAGCTCCGACGTAGCCGCTACGTACATTCTACGTGCTTACCACGAGTTTGACTTTTTTTTTAAACTCGGGAGAGCTCTTGAATTACCTCGTACAGTGGAACAGGCCCTTTCAAGCCAGATGGTGATGGAAAGAGACGTCAAAATCAGAAGGCAGATGCAGAATCAAACTAGGACATGGCTCTGAACTGCAGAATGCTTGCAGGGTTTTATCACAAGAATGTGCCGGAAAGAAATACAACCAATATTTTGGAACTTCCATGACAATTTTTTTAAAGGTATTGTTTTTTTTTTGTGCTCCACAATCAGTGAAAGAGATTAAACCTGCCAAATCGCAACTATGCTCCAAACATTTTTGGTCTTGAGCCACTTTATTTTTGATTGATAGCCTTTTTGCTGTTCTAAATGATGATGTGTCAACAAGAAAATATTTGCCATGTATCAGCGCCAATCGCTGCTATGCAGACATAGCAAACATCAGACATAGAGTGAAATTGAGGTGCCTCGATTCAACTCACAAGCATTCATGCTGCTCCAAGGATTTTCATCTTCCCACACCAGATTAAACTTTAGACTTTAGACATATACAGTGCAGAAATGGGCCATTTGGCCCACCGAGCCCGCACTGACCAGCCATCATCCCATGCACTAACACTACCCTATACACTTGATAAATTTTACAATTGTACCAAAGCCAATGAACCCATACCAATACATCTTTAGAATGTGGGAGGAAACCGGAGCAGTTGGAAAAACCCGCGTGGTCACTGGGAGAACATACAAACTCCATACAGACAGCACCCATAGTCAGGATCGAACCCGGGTCTCTGGCGCTGAAAGGCAGCAACTCTGCCGCTGAGCCACTTTGCTGCCCCTAAATCACGTACCAGTTGAGACTCTGAAAGACCAGAAACTTTTGACCTTGTGGCTAAAAGCACCAATAGACAATATTCCGCTTGGGGTCTGCACCCCAGTGACATAAACATTGAATTCTCCCAATTCCGTTAGCCCTTGCTGTCCCCTCCCCTTCCTAGCTCTCCCTCAGCTCTCCCTCAGCTCTCCTCCTCCTCCTCCTTTTTCTTTTCTTCTCCCTGCCCCCCCCCCACCCTCCATCAGTCTGAAGGGTTTCAGCCCGAAACGTTGCCCATTTCCTTCGCTCCATAGATGCGGCTGCACCCGCTGAGTTTCTCCAGCACTTTTGTCTACCTATGAAATCATGCCATTTTACCAGTAACAGAGTGCAGAAGGCTGAGAGGTGATCTTCTAGCTGTGTATTAAATATTGAGGTGAATAGATAGGGTGAATGCACAGAATCTTTTTATCCTGGCGTAGGGTAGTCAATAACTAGAGCACATAGGTTTAAGGTAAATTGGGGAAAGCTTTCATAGGAAACTGAGGAGCAACTTTATCACACAGAGGTGAGTGGGTAAATGGAACGAGCTTCCAGAGGAAGTAGCTGAGGCAGGCACAATAACTTTCAGCAGCAGAGACCCGGGTTCAATCCCGACTAATGTCTGTACAGAATTTGTACGTTCTCTTCGTGACCACGTGGGTTTTCTCCGAGGGCTTCGGTTTCCTCCCACACTTGAAAGACGTACAGGTTTGTAGGTTAATTGGCTTTCTATAAATGTAAAATTGTCCCTAATGTGTGTAGGATGTGTGGGGATCGCTGGTGTGCGTGGACTAGGTGGGCCGAAGGGCCTGTTTCTGCGCTGTATTTCTAAACTAAACCAAACTAAACAAAGGGCTGGAGGAACCCATCCTGTCAGGCAGCATCCGTGGAGGGAATAGCAGATAACGTTTCAGGCCGGGACTCTTCCTCAGAGATCCTAACCTGATCTACATCTGCAGAATTCTTTTAACTTATTATTAACTGGCAGAGGTCTGGGACTAGCTCAATAAACTGAAGTGTTACTTGATTTTATTTTCAGCAAGGGTGTTCATGCAGAACCTGTCCTCAGTAGATTCAACATTTGGATTGTATCCACAAAAAAGACAAAATAAATATTGTCTGTAGAGGGCATAATCTTAATAGCATTTCTCATTTCTCTATTCTTAGATTTCTTTAGTGGAAAGTTAATCAGCCAAATTATGATCAGTGGCACGCTTGCAGTTCGAAAAGAAAATGCAGACGTGAAGCAAGTCAAACTATAACATTTTATATAAATTATTGTAACTTTGTGCGTGAAATGTGAGTTTCTTGTAGAAACAAGGAACTGCAAATACTGGCTTACAAAACAAAGACACAGAGTGCTGGAGTAACTCAGCGGGTCAGGCAGCATCCCATGAGAACATGGATAGGTGACGTTCTGGGTCAGGACCCTCCTTTGGACTCAAGAGAATTCTGAAGACTCAAGATTCTTCAGTCTGTAGAAGGGGCCCGACCTGAAACGTCACCTATCCATGTTCTACAGAGATACTGCCTAACCCACTGGGTTACTCCAGCACTTTGCGCCTGTGAGTTACACGTAGTTCAGTAGGAAGTACACACTCTCTCTCTCTCTCTGTCACAAATTCATAGGTCAGAGTTCCATTCAATGAATTTGAGTTCACAAATGAAGGACCCGAGTGCAAAAATCCAAATTACCAGTAATTAGAGTCTGGAGTGGTATATCCTGACAAATCTCCACAAATATATTGTAGAAAGTATCCGGTCTGGAATGACAATTTCAATGCATAGGAATGCAAGAGGCTACACAGAGTGGTAGACTCAGCCAGGGGCGGAAAACACGGACGGGGGCCAGAGGGGACACGTCCCCCCATGTTTTGAGAGGTGGGGGACACCCCCCCCAAGTTTTTGTCATCCGGATTTTAAACTATCAGACAGTGGAGGTGGGACTGCTGATCGAGGGCGCCGATTGGACGAGCGAGACGTCGGTCAGCAGGCAATGGGGGCGGGACATGATGATTAAGCGCGATGAATGGAGGAGGGAGGAGTTGGGGGGGGGGGTTGTGGGACTGATGATAAGTGCGGTGGTTGGAGGAGGGTGACGGGGCATAGACCTGCGCCGTCCCCACCCTAGTACCCCCCCTCCCCCTCCCCACGGGTACCCAGAGAGGTCGGGAGTCAGATGGGCATGGTGCCCCCAGGCCCACAGCCAGCGCAGAGAAGCAGCACTAAACCCAGCTCACTCTGCCTGTCCCGCCAGGTCAACCTGCCTGGGCTAGCGGGAAATATGGCCGGTGTGAAGAAGCAGCGCTGGTGTCCCGTCAGTCCAGTCAGGCCTGCAGCTAACCCGGCGAGACAGGCAGAGTTGAGCTGCATTTAGCGCTGGATTGAGCCTCCGAAGTCTCTCGCGCATGTGTGTGAGTGTGCGCATGCGCACGCGGTTGCCAAAAAATTGTGTGTGTCCCCCCCTATCCCCTCCATATTTTGATAGCGAGTTCCGCTCTTGGCCTCAGCTCAGTCCACCATGGGCACAGCCATCTTCACCATTTATAGCATCTACCTGCGGTGATGCCTCAAGAAGGCTCTGAGCTTTCTTAACTCTTCCTATCCACATCTCTGTCCCAATGTCACAGTTGGCAGTGAATCTGTGGAATTCTCTGCCACAGAAGGTAGTTGAGGCCAGTTCGTTGGCCATATTTAAGAGGGAGTTGGATGTCGCCCTTGTGGCTGAAGGGATCAGGGGGTATGGAGAGAAGGCAGCTACAGGATACTGAGTTGGATGATGAGTCATGATCATATTGAATGGCGGTGCAGGCTCGAAGGGCCGAATGGCCTGCTCCTGCACCTAATTTCTATGTTTCTATGAATGGTCATAATGACAAAGGAGAAGGCCATATGGTCCATTAGGTCAATGTCATCTCTCAGTTGGAGCAACCCCACAAGTCCTATTCCTCTTTTCCATATCCTACCGTATCCCCGCAATGTATTCTCCCTTTCAGGCATGTTCAAAACTCCCCACCCACCTACACTAATGGGCACGTCCCACTTACGCGACTTTTTCGGCGACTGTCGGCACCCGTCATAGGTCTCCGAAAATTTTCAACATGTTGAAAATTCAGCGACGACCAGAAAGGCGCTGCGACTCTTTGGGTGATTGAGGAGACTACTCACGACCATGCAGGCGACCCTCTGGCGACATGTCGCAGGGTGAAGCTTGTACGGTCGTGAGTAGTCGCCCAAAGAGTTGTACCTTGTTCTGGTTGCTGCTGGAAATGTTGAAAATTTTAAGAGACCTGCTCTGCGACATGACGAGTGCCGGCAAATCGCCAAAAAAATCGGTAGGTGGGACAGGCCCATAAAGGCGATTCACAGTAGCCACTTAACCAGCGCATCAGTGGCATGGGAGGGAAACTGGGGCACCAGAGTAAACCCATGTGGTCATGGAATGATTGTGCAGACACCACCCATACCGGGCTAGAGGTCAGGATCAAATTGAGTCCTTGAAACTGGGAGGCAGCAGCACTGCCTGCGGAGACAGGGAATACTAGTCTACCAAACTCCATGTAATGGATGGAAAGTAGTTTTCCCATCTACTCCAGTTTCAGAAAGTCTCTTCAGTTTAGTTTAGTTTAGAGATAGCACGCGAAAATAGGCCCTTCGGCCCAACGAGTAAGCACCGACCAACGATCCACCACACACTAACACACACCAGGGATAATTTACACCGTGACCACCGCGGGCTTTACAATCAAGAGCTCGCAGTCTTCGGGGGAGGCTAGTCGGGAGCTCCAACGCCGCAGAAGGTTCGATCAGCCCTGACGCGAGGTTCGATTGTCCAGCACGGGGGAGCCTGAAATGCCGCCGGCTACGGGAGTTAAGATCGTCCCATCAACGGGGGCTCGAGGCCCACGACGGAGGAAGAACTAAGGGAAAGGACTTGAACTTTATTTCGCCTTCCATCACAGTGAGGAATGTGTAGGAGTCACTGTGGTGGATGTTCATGTTAAATTGTGTTTTTGAGTAATCTGTTGCTTTTAATTGTATGACTGACCTGGCCAATGAAATTCCTCGTATGTTGCAAATACTTGGCGAATAAAATGTGTGATTCTGATTCTGATTCTGACATACCAAGCCAATTAACCTACAAACTTGTACGTCTTTGGAGTGTGGGTAGGAACCGAAGGTCTTGGAGAAAACCCACGCAGGTCATGGGGAGAACGTAAAACTCTCTACAGACAGCACCCATAGTCTAGGTATGTTACAAAACTTACCTTTAGCGGCGCTGTAGTTCTGTCACAGTTTTCCAATGCCTTCCGGAATTATATTCTCTTGGGGTGCGAGCTTTTGCTGGAGATTCGTTCCGACTGCCGGTAAGTGAAATTTTTTTTTTTTTTTTTTTAAATCGTCCGATAATTTCAGCGCTGGAGTAAAATAAAAATCAGCATCTAATGCCATGAACGCCGACAACGGGGACGGATTTTACGAAGGGGACAGGTAAAGGAAATCAGTTTATTTTTACATATAAACTTGCTTGTTAAGATGACCTTCATCAACATTTCATGTTGCGAAACGGTGATTTATTCCCCATACGAACCGGCAGTATTTTTCCTGCGGATATGGGGTTTAAATTCACCACAACCACAATGTTCCAATCCATCGCGTTCCATAAAATCCCACTCGCAAGCTGATTTAAATGGCCATTAATTTATAGGCATTAAACACTAAATTCCTTCAATTTGGTCTATAAATTCATAACAATGAGATTTTAAAATCATGTTATATTGTGAATTCTTGTGTGAATGTTATTTGGACACTTAGGCTTTTTTAAAAATGTTAATATTTTCTTAAGAAATGGATAGATGTTTAGGTCTAATAATTGAATTTTGTAATTAGCTACAATTGGGTAACTAACGAATTATATGCTTTAATGTCAGGTCATCCAAGTAAGATTGTTTCATATTTGTTTCAGAATGCTTCCATCTATAATAACTGAAAATGTGTTTCAGTTCTCTTAATTTTTAAGAGGGTTATGGGCTTTTGACTGTCCCTGATCACAACTTTTGTGTTAAGTCAATGGAAAAGCAATAGGGAACAAGATGCTAATTTCCGAGTATGAAAATGGCCATAACATTTTTAATACTGAAGATATGAAAGTGAATTAGGTGTCAAATTAAACTTCTTTTTATGCTTTATCTGATGGGATAAATTACAGACTTTATTTTGTAAATCTCAAAATGTTGTAACATTGCTAGTAGTCAGGATTGAACCCCTGCTCTCTGGTGCTGCAAGCACTGTAAGGCAACAACTCTACCACTGCGCCACCATGCTGCCCAAAGCTGGATGGAGAATTGCATATTCAACACAATAAAAATATATCAGCCATCCCTATCTCTTGCAGACTCAAGGAACTCTACATTAAGACTCTACATTTTTAACAACTTTGGATATAAATCAGAAACATGATGACTCTTGTGTACTGTCTCAGTGTAATCTACTATCCCTGCAGTCCTGTCGCTGAGTATGATTGTGCCTATGTACATTAAGATTTTTACTGAACTGTTTACATGTACCAAGTACAAGGTATTTCACTGTACCTTGGTACATATGACAATAAGACCATAAGACAGAGAAACAGAATTAGGCAATTCAGTCCCCCCCCCGCCATTCAATCATGGCTGATCTATTTCCCTCTCAACCCTTTTCCTGCCTTTTGATGTCCATACTAATCAAGAACCTATCAATTTCCGCTTTAAAAATACCCAATTCTTGGCCTTCACAGCTATCTGTGGCAATGAATTCCACCCTTTGGCTAAACAAATTCCTCTTCATCGCTATTCTCAAGGTCTGTCCTTTTATTCTGAGGCTGTGCCCTTCGGTTTGAGACAACAAAGTACCATTGACCTATTGTACCATTGACCCATCGACCCATTGAACCATTGATCCATTGTATCATTGGACCAATGAATATTGCACCATCGACCCATTGAACCATTAAACTGCAGATACAGGAATCTTGAGCAAAACACAAAATGCTGGGGGAGTAACTCAGTGGGTCAGGCAGCATCTCATTTCCAGGTTTCTCCCCCCTACTACCAGTAAAAGGGTTCCGACTCAAAACGTCGCCCATCCATTCTGCTGCCTGATAAGCTGAGTTACTCCAGAAATTGTGTGGTATCTGGTTCTCGTCGACTCATATTCCGGCTGATTTGACATTGACGTACTCCGAACCATCACATCTGAAGCAGTTATCCAGAAGTTACAATGGCATTTTTCCATGCATGGTTCCCCTGCACGCCTTCTATCCGACAAGGGCAGTCGATTCACCAACCAGCTCTTTGCTCGACGATGGGACTTTCGACATATCACCAGCAGCCCTGAGTTTCCACAGTCCAACAGATTCGCCGAATGGGCCGTCCGAAGTGCAAAACAATTAATGGAATGTTCTTATCTTGCAAAATCCGACGTCTACCTGGACCTGCTCAATTTAAGGAACATTGCCCGCCATCCCTTACTGGGTTCTCCAGCCCAACGACTGATGTCTCGTCAAACCCGTGCTGCCCTGCCTGTGCTCCAGCAGCTTTTGCAGCCACAGGTCTATTCACCTCCTGTGGTCCTGAAACAACTACAATTGAAACGTGATGCACAAAAACAAGTTTTCTACAAGTCCAGCAAGCCACTTGAATCTCTCTCCAGTGGACAGGTTGTTCACCGCCAGACCAACAAGCCAATGGCCGTCTGGGTCACACCCACGGCCCTGCTAAAGAACCGCACTCTTACCTGGTAAGCGCAGACGGAGGCATCTACAGACGCAACCGTCAACATCTCCTTCCTGTGAAGGAACCACGTCCTGCGGCTCCACATCCGGAGGTCTCACATTTTGTATACCCTCCCACTACCGGGCCGACTGCTCAACAACTAGAGACTGTGTCCCCCGCGGCCTCTCCACAGCGTTCAGTGCCCAGCTCGCCTATTTCACCACCTCCACTCGGTGGGTCCCTGGTGCCATCCCCGGTCCCTTCCCCAGTCACTTCACCAGTGAAAGAAGGAGGCGCGGATTTGTACGACCCCTTAGATACGGTGATTAACCATCTATACTTCCCCATATGCGCTATTAGCGTTTCGGCTACCGTATTGTTGAGCCACCGTGTATCTATGCTTTATTTTGTTTCTACAAGGAAGGATGTAGATTGGTTACTTCTTACTAACCAATTGTAGTGCTTGTTAGTAGAAGCTCCGCCTGCTGTGCAGTTTATATTATCAGGAGTTTGCCTAAGTAATTTAGTCTGGGTAGCTGCTCGTTACTATAACACCTTATAGATGAATGCTGTCAGAGTACTTTAATAAATATTTGTTGTACCTTGACATGTGCACGATTCGACTCATTACAAATACATACAGCAATTAAATGCTTGTGACTCTTAATAATAACAATAATAATACATTTATTTGTATAGCACATTTGAAAACAACTCACGTTGGCCAAAGTGCTTTACATCAGTGCAGGTACTAATTTGATACATACAGCGGTAGACAGACCTAACAATACATACATGAACTGTTTACAGCACTCCCTCAGAGGGGCTCAAAAACGCTAGGGAGTAGAAATGGGTTGACCCTTGACTCTCTCTTGACACAACCTTCCTGAGGCTGCCAGAGTTTTATATGAACCAGCTGACTGTGGAAGGCTTGGTGAGAGAAATCAGAATCAACCTTTTATAATTGGCAATTAACCATAATTAATAGCATGTCTGATCAGTTAAACCACCATGACAGCACAGATGCATAGCGGTATTGATGCCTTACAGCGCCAAAGACCCGGGTTCGATCCTGACTGCGGGTGCTGTCTGTACAGAGTCTGCACGTATGTCCTGTGACCACGTGGGTTTTCTCAGGGTGCTCTGGTTTACTCCCACATCCCAAAGATGTGCAGGTTTGTAGGTTAATTGACTTTTAAAAATTCTCCCTAGCTTGTAGGATAGAACTAGTCGATCAGAAGTATATTCCTATGGCGTGGCCTCAGGGGCCTGATTCTACTCTGTATCTCTAAAACTAAAACAAACAAAAAAACTCATGATGTGGCAATTGTTGAATTTGTGTGTTGGCATTTTTGGATACCACACTCAGCACTTTGTTTCTTGCTCGTAGCATTTTCCCTCATTAAGTTTACTGGACTGGTGTACAGGTCACACTGACCTCCTTGCTTCAGTTCTCATTGTACAGATTCACAAATTTTTGTTTCAAAATATTAAGTGACTTGTGTCTGTGTGTAAGCTTGTGTGTATACAGTATAAGACAACCTGTTCAGTACAAATCAATTGTAGTGCTTGTTAGTAGAAGCTCTGCCTGCTGTGCAGTTTATATTATCAGGAGTTGCATTGGACATCTGGTTACAGAAAATAAGAGATTGTAATTCATTGGGCCATTAGAGTTACTGTACCTCATTCAATGTTCAGTCTTTGCAAACTCAAGCTTTGCATTAATTGGACTGTTGCTGCTTTTGACCATCCTATCTTTTCTTTTGGTAGGGTTCAAAGCTTTGAATTCTGACCTAGTCCCAGTGATTTTAAAATAACCAGGATATCACGGGTTATGGGGAGAAGGCAGGAGAATGGGGTTGAGAGGGAAAGATAGATCAGCCATTATTGAATGGCAGAGTAGACTTGATGTGCTGAATGGCCTAATCCTGCTTCTGGAACATATGAAGTTTAAAAACTTATGCCCATAGAATGTCATCAGAATGTCATTGACAGCCATGCCCAACTTTAATTATTTTTTTTAACGTACCGGAAAAAACTCAGTAGGTCATTCCTGTGGCAGGAATGGACAGATGATGATTTGTTGAACAATTGCGTTCTGTCTGTCTGTTCTGTTGGAGCTCCCAGTTGCAAACCATTTTAACTCCCCTTCCCATTCCCATTCTGACCTTTCAGTTCTTGGCCTCCTCCATTGCCAGAGTGAGGTCACATGCATATTGGGGGAACAGCACCTCATATTCCACTTGGGTCGTTTATAACTAAATGGTATAAGCATCGAATTTACCAATTTCCAGCAGGACCCACCCTTTGCATGTTCTCCCTGTGACCGTGTGGAATTTATCCGTGTGTGTGTGTTTCGCTTTGCTCCCATATACAAAGTCCTGCAGGTTTGTGGATTAAACGGCCTCTGTAAATTGCCACGAATATGTAGGGAATGAATGCAAATGTGGGCTAATATAGAACTAGTGTGAACAGGTGATCGATGGTCGACGTGGACTCGGTGGGCCAAAGGGTCGGTTTCTATGCTGTATCTCTAGACTACACTAAAAAGGCTGGGAATACTCTGTAGATTCGAACACTTTGATGGATCAAATTACCAAAATTCTGGCAGCTGAGCCAATAACATAACCTCTAAGATTTTTTGGCCCTATAAAAATAATTTCACGTATGTGTGTAAATCTTTCACAGAAATATTTAAACATACAAGGTATCTACTAAGATTTATTGGAATGGCTATTGATAGTTATAGAGTCATACAGCACAGAAAACAGTCCTTTAGCCCAACTCTTTCAGACTGACCAAAATACCCTATCTAAGCTAAGACCATTTGCCCATCTTTGCCTCATATACCTCTAAACCATTTCTATTCATATACCTATCCAAATGTACTTTTAATGTTGTTATTCTATCCGCCTCAACTATCTCCTATGGTAGCTTGTTCCATATCCCCACTACACTGTATGAAAAAATTACCTCTCAGATTCTATTAAATTGCTCCCCTCTCACATTAAACCCATGTCGTCTAGTTCTTGATTTCTCTACCGGTGGAAATAAGACTCTATGCATTCACCCGATCAATTCTCCTCATGATTTTATACACCTCTATAAGATCACACCTCAGCCTCCTGCGCTACAAGGAATCAAGTCCTATTCTGCCCAACCTTTCCCTACAGTTCAGGCCCTTGAGTCCCAGCAACATCCTTGTAAATCTTTGCATTTTTTTGTAACTTTATGGAATGCTTCCTGTGGCAGGGTGAGGAGAACTAAACATTATGCCCTATGTACAGTCTCACCAGCATCTTGTACATCTATAACATAACGTCCAATTTCTATCCTGATGGCCAATGTGATAAAAGCATTCTTTACCACCATTTAGAATAGAAAACATAGAGCAGTATAACACAGGAACAGGCCCTTTGGCCCACTATGTCCCTGCTGAACATGATGCTATCTCCTCTGCCTGCACGTGATCCACATCTATCCATTCCCTGCACATCTATGTATGATTATCTAAAATCCATTATTGCATTTGCCTCGAACACCACCCCGTGGCAGCGTGGTCCAGGCACCCACCACTCTCTGTGTAAAAAGCTTGCCCAACACATCTCCTTTAAACTTTGTCCTTCTCACCTTAAAGCTATGCCCTCTAATCTGACTGTGCCTTGCATCATTTATCTATGCAATCTATGCCTTGCATCCTATCTATGCCTTGCATCATTTTATATACTTCTATCTGGTTTCTGCTCAGCCTCCAATACTCCAAAGAAAGCAATCCAAGTTTACTCGTATAGCAAAGTAAAGCTAGTAATCTCTTTTGCACCCTTTCTAAAGTTTACACTGTCCGGAACTCCATTCATTTTGGAGTTGTCTGCAAACTTAGATCAACTATCCGCTTTTGCGTCCAAATCTGTATCATGCCTGTCAAGATCAGCTTCAAGGACCATGATATTTTGTGTAAAGCTTTTTAATAAAAAATGCCTTACTAAGAATCATATGGACAACATCTACTACCCTACCCATATGAATCCATACGTCACTTCTTCCATATTCTCAGTCAAGTTCATAAGACATGACCCGCTGCGTATAAGGCCATGATGACTGTTCCTAATTAGTCATTCCTCTCTCAAATGAGAGTAAATGCTAACCCGAAGAATCTTTTCTAACCTTCCCAACCACTTACATGAAGCTGTAATAGTAAGATTAAATGAGAACTTACCAGTTTGAAGTTTGATCTTTATTTTGTGAGGAGTTACGATGAGGGACTACGTCAAGAACCCCGTGCAGCCGCACGTGCGTCAATCTTCAAAGCAACGGTGTGAAATCACAGGTAATGGTGACTGAAGTATAATAGTAAGATAACAGAAGACTAGAACTACCAGATGATATTAATGAGGGATGGGAGTGGAGGGCACGTAGTCCCTCATCGTAACTCCTCATAAAATAAAGATCAAACTTCAAATTGGTAAGTTCTCATTTAATCTTACTATTTTACTTCGGAGTCACGTTAAATGAATTAACGGTTTATTACAAAGAAAACAATAGCAACCCCTCTATCTCAGGGGGAAACTATATAACTGAACTTAAAACAGACTCAGCAAATACCCCCAGCCTTGCAATTGGCTTATGGTAAAATCTCTGGAATGTCAGCTCACTGGACCATCCTGCGGCCACGAGGATATGATCTATAGGCACGTCCATCGCCCTGGCCGCGGTTGATGCCGCCCTGGTGGAATGAGATTTAAATTTATCAGTATCAATCCCAGCACTTCCCAGAACCTGCTTTAGCCACCTTAAAATTGTTTGCACCGACACTTTACTGTGTGTTTTTGTGGCTAATAAACAATGCTGACTGTTTTCTCTTAGGGTTCTGGTAGCCTCAATGTAATGGGACAAATATGACACTACACACAGACGTGAATCCTTGGGGTATGCCAAAAAAACAATTTTACACCCTGTCATGCCTATTCTACTCTGCTTGAACAGATCATAAACATAAAAAAATGATGGCATCTGCCGATACCTCCATTCTGTCTAGTCGTAGCTTCTGTAATGTCTGCACACGTTGGGCTGATATCAACGCCACAAGCATGACCACCTTCATGGTTAGTTTGGCTAGAGATAGGACTGTAACAGGAGTCCACTGGCGAAGGAGCATAAGAACTTCACTTACATTCCAGATACCCAAATACCTGGGCCTAGGAGGATTAGAATTAAAAACTTCCTTCATAAATCTAGAGACTAACGGATGTGTCCCTATTGAGTGTAATTCTGACACCATGGGCAAATAAGAAGACAGAGCACTTCTGGCTGTATTGATCGCACTATAGCTTCATTTTTGATCGAAATAGAGAGTGGACAAGAACTCCAGCACATCTGGGATGCCTGCAGTTTGATTTGAGATATTCTGCTGTAAGCAGAATACCTCCCACTTTCTTATTGAGGTGATGTACTGCTTCTGGGTACTATCCCCAGGCCGACGTGAGAACATCCACGGTGCGATCAGACAGTCCTCTCCCCAGGGCCGGCCTTCTTAGAATCTGCAAATTAACAGATCAATACGATCACGTAAAGGATGTTGATCGCCAGTTACCGGGTTCACCAGTAGATTTTTATGTTTGGGAACAATCATATGAGGCTGAGTAGCCATCTGCAACACGAGAGGGAACCATGGCTGAGTAGGCCAGTCTGGCACTACCAATACTCCTAAAGCGGAGTCCTGCTTGATTTTTTTGCAGGCATCGACTGATGAGATGGAATGGGGGAAATGCATATAAAAACATTCCACCCCTATGCAGCGAGAATGCATTGACCACTGCTGCGCCAGGATCTGGTTCCCATGAAACATATTTGGGCAACTGATGGTTCAGTCTAGATGCAAACAAATCAATATCTGGCATTCCATATCGAGCAACCACCTGATTAAATATGTCCTGATTTAACATCCATTCTATGTTATCATTGAATTGGCGTGACCTTGTGTCTGCCACTATGTTGAATCTACCTGGTAAATAGATTGCTGAAAGCCAGATGTTTTTGTCAATGCACCAGCCCCAGATATGATTAGCCAATCTGTCACAAGATTCCGACTCGACTCCACCCATGTGATTAACATATGCCACTGCTGTTGTGTTGTCAATTTGAACCTGCACATGCAAGTGACTCTTGGCAGAGCAATAAGCTTTAAGCCCAAAAATGGTTCCCAAAAGCTGTAAATAATTGATCCCTCTCAATTGCAGAAGGGATGTCTCATCACTATTCCATCTGCCTCCACAACTGGAAGACATATCCTTAGCACCCCAACCTAGAGCACTAACATCTGTCTGTAAGACTATGGAAGGCGGTTCAACCAAAACCTCCCTGGAACTTCTTGAGACATTTGTGATCCACCATTGTATTTCTGAAATAGCTTCACCTGGCAATCCCATGGGCCTGTAAAAATGAACCGCCTGTGTCCTCACTGCCTGTTCTTTTGCTCGTTGTAAGTGTTGATAATGCAGAGGTACAAACTGCACAGCTGGAAAAGCAGCCACCAATTTACCAATTAAATTGGCCACCTGTCTAATTGTAGGTCATTGCTCACTAAGGAGGTTGATACAACCTTCAATTAACTGCTGCCTTTTGTCACTGGGCAGAGTCACTAACGTGATCTGAATGAATGGTAAAGCCCAAGTAATCAATAATTTGAACTGGTGATAATTTGAATTTATCTGGATGAATGGTGAACCCCAATTGCTCAAAAGTGAGTTTAACAACTGAAACAGATGATTCAGCTGCATTCCGAGTCTTCCCGATAATTAAGATATCATCTAAATAGGCCATTACAACATGCCCCTGAGCTCGGAGTAGCCCTAGAACAGGTTTTAACAATTTGGTAAACAATCTAGGAGCTGAGGTTAATCCATTAGGCAATGCTTTGAATTGCCATAACTGACTCATCCAGGTAAACTTCAAATACCTCCGATCATCACAATGAACAGACAGTGAGTAATATGCATCTTTCAGATCTATGCTGGCCATATAACACCCTTTGGAAACCAGCTATTTAGCAGTAGAAAACGTTTCCATTTTGAAATATCTATAGTGTACAAAAGGGTTCAGGCTCGTCAGGTCCAGAATGATTCTACATCCCCCAGTCTTTTTAGACTTAGGAAAAATATTTGACACAAACTGATGGAATTGACGAACCGACTTCTCAATAACCCCTTTTTTGTGTAATATCTCAAGTTCTGCCTGTATCTGCATATTCTCTTCTTGTGAAAATATAAGTGTTCGACGTGGAAGATGCTGAATGGGTGGACACACAGTAGGGTAGAATTCAATTTTAATCCCCTCTATACTGCCCAGTACAAATGAATCTGATGTTATCTCCTGTCATTGCTTGAGTGTAATCTGCCCCCAACTTGAACATCTTTCCCACTTAATTTGTATTCCTTAGGAGCAAAATCTCTCACCTGCATATATCCTGACAGCGCTTGTTGCCCCCGCCCCCTCGAAGTGAAATTCGTCCTTCCCCATGTGCCTGTGGCAGGCTGCCAGCTGCGTTGAGACTGAATGGCTCGTCCCTTCACCAGCGTCTGTCATAGTACCCCGTCGATAGGGGAAAACTCTCTTGCCTATTTTGCTGCTTGTTTTAATGACGCCTACAGTTTTTGCCTCCTCGTGAAGTTCTTTGTCTCGCTTTGCGAGGTCCTCCCCAAACAACAGATTAGGCGGTTGTGCATTGATTGGATTACAGAGTGCTGCAAATTTTGGATGAATGGCTGTGGCATATGGCACTCCTCTCGTAAACCATCGTTATATTTCGACTTATGCCACTGCACAGGAGCTAGCCGAAGCGCATCCTGATGGGCTTCTGTCGTGGTGCCCCATTGTCCACCATTCTCGTGCGAACGCTAGTGAGAGTCCTGCTTGAGCAGCAAACGTGAGCAGGTTTACTGGAATTTTAACTTCATTGCACCCTCACTGTGAATCCCCAATTGGGTACATAATGAGATGTTGGGTCATTGGTACCATTCAATAACCCACAGTTAGACTGGGGCTTCATAATATCTTAGCCAGCCTCGTCCATTGCCACGCTCTTGATGGGAGTGATTGGGTAGAGCATATATTACTGGATAGCAGCTGCCAACCTAATGGTTTCCCCTGACAGGGGAGGGGGGGGGTCCTTGGCTGATCGCAAATTTTTCAGCTATGTTAGTGTATTATTAAAACCCTGTTGCTCCTTCATCCTTTTGGCTCTGATCAGCCGAGACACTGACTCTAGATCAGTATAACTCAAAGGCTGAGCCGGGCATACCCTCTCCTCCTCCATGAGTGTTTTAATCTTGCGTGCCCTTATTTCCAGGCACATGCTGCCCTGCCCCTGCTCGTCCAAACAGACTGGCGTGGACACCACCTCCCTCCTCCTGGAGATGCGTCCCTATTGAGCATCCTCTTGCAAATAGGACACTCGATCTGAGGATGAGCCGTGAGCAAACAGTCTCTCTCCTTGCGGAGGTGTAAAAACCTCCAGGCACGACTTCTTGGGTCAATGGGACCTAGTCGCCATATTCTTGTTAGCCCTTACACCTTACAGGGGGGGGGGGGGGGGGGGGTGGCAATTAACCTGGGGGATCGGCAGTGGGGGGGAGGACGTGGCAACGCTGCTCACAGGCAATGGATCTGGTGTTCGCCAGCGGCCCCCTTGGTTGGCGGACGAAGGATTCGTGTGAGCTAGGCAGGCTCCCATAAACACCGTCATCTCTCGCGCCAAAGTCCACTCCAAACTTTCGTAACGGGATCGCCGAAATCGCCATCACCTTTTTTGCTTTCTGCATCTCGCCAAAGTTCTAAATCCTACAAACGAAAAATGCAGAAAGCGGACCCCAGCTCAGTTTTGTAACTAACGTTTGTGGTTTTTAAAACTTTACTGCTGGAGGAAGCTCTGCTGCTCCAACCGGCCGACCTGCACCAATTGCGTCTGAGGGGTAATAACGCCCGTGCGGCTGGATGGGGTTCTTCACGTAGTCACAATCCACTCTGTGGACTACGAAGTAAAATTTCCTGGTATTATTTCTACTTGCAATTTTGAACAAAGGACTCCAACATTAGACTAACACACTCAATCCCTCCAGGATTTCACCTCTGAGAAAATACAAGGATTTCGTCAAGGCCCTCCCGCAATCTCACACCTTTGCCTTCATCAATAACCAGGGATAGATCCCATCAGGGTCCTGGTTTAACTTCCCAATAATGCTATACCTAACACTTATCTGAATTAAACTTCATTGCCATTCCTCAGCCCGCTTATCAGACTGATGAAGATACCCTTGATTCCTTCCCCCCCCCACTGTATACAATACTCCTTATTTTTGTGTCATCTGCAAAACTTTTATGATTTATATTTCCCGCTTTTGCTTTAGTGTGCTCTTTATAATTTAAAAAAATGAATTAAAATTTGTTGCATCGACCTAACTTGAATTCAAAATCAATCGTAATCCTCTGTAATGCCTATTGGTTATCAAGGATCGGTATCCATTGATAATTGACACGGCAAGCTTTGGGGTGGCACAGAGTGAAGCAGTGATAGAAGTTGCTGCCTACAACGCCAGAGACTGGGTTTGTTCTTCTGACCACCGGTGCAGTCTGTACAAGGAGTTTGTATGTTCTCAGTGAACCTGCGTGGGTTTTCTCCGGGTTTCGGTTTTATTCCAACACTCCAAAGATGTACAGTATGTAGGTTTAATTGGCTTTGGTAAAAAATTTGTAAATTGTCCCTAATGTGTAGGATAGAGTCTTAGAGTCACATCGGTGGAAATATACCTTCGTCCCCAAACATGTCCCACCTACATTAGGCCCCTTCGTTTTGCCCCAATATCCTTTTCCCATTCTCCAAACCTGTCCTATTCCATGATACCTATCTAATTGTTTCACTTAAATGTTATGATAGTACCTGTCACAACTATTTCCTCCTGCAGCTCCAACCCTGTGTGTGAAAAACTTACCCCCTGATTACCACGGACTCTGTGGCCAAAGGGCCTGTTCTGTGCTGTAACTCCTAAACCTAATTATAGGTAAAAGGTCAGTCTTGGCCACATCAAGCATTTTGGATCTACCTGTCCGTTTTTTTGTGGATCGAGATAGCAAACACGTGGTTTATCCATGTTGACCTCAGACTCATAGTCCTATGAAACAATATGCATGTCGACACTGGTTTAATTGCACCTACCTCTAACACATCTACTGTATCTGCTGTTTCCAGGTGTGGACTCCTATATATCCGTCGAGACAAACGCATACTCGGCGATCATTTCGCTAACACCGTCCGCTCAGTTCCCGCCTAGGCCTACGCGATCTCCCGTTAGCTCAAGACTTTAACTCCCCCTCCCATTCCTACACTGACCTTTCCGTCCTGGGGCCTCCTACCACTGTCAGAATGAAGGCCCGATGCAAATTGGAGGAACAGCACCTCAAAATCGCTTGGGCCAGCTTACAGCACAGCGGTATGAATATTGATTTCTCTAACTCAACTAACCCTTGCTTTCTCGCTCTCTCCATCCCTCCCCCACCCGAAGTCAAGTCAAGTCAATTTATTCGTCACATCCACATACGAGATGTGCAGTGAAATGAAAAGTGGCAATGCCGCGCGGACTTCGTGCAAAGGACAAACAAACAAACAAACTACAAACCATAAAGGAACAGAATCGCATATACTTTTTTAGATATTAAAAATTGTGGGCAGAAGGAAATAGGGAAAAAAAAAAACAGCAATTGAAAAATACACATAGAATGGTACAAGTAAAGTTAATCTTAGAGTCACACGGTGACAATACACCTTCGGCCCAACAGTGTGAAATAACCGTACTCCTACTAGTTTTCACTATACACCTGATTAACTTTTTACTGTTTGGTTTGCCTCATTGTCACCTTCACCTCAGCCAACAATCAACATCGTGCATTTACTTGATGGATGTCTGCTTGGCCTGTTGGTTTCACAGCTTACATTCTCTTTGTAACCTTCCTTATCTCCAGTTTTCCCCCTCTGAAGAAGGTCTCCACCCCAAACACACCCACTCCTTCTCTCCAGGATGTCCCGCTGAGTTACTCCAGCATTCGTGTCCATCTACTAAGTAAGTAGGCATGTTAAACGAGTACAGGAACTCTACTGACAGCTAACCCTGCCAATGCAAGAATTGTCTTGTTGTCAAGAGCCACATATGGACATCATCACTTGGACGGTGGTGCCTTCGGAGCTACAACCCTCTGAGGCAGAAAGTCCCTCAGCCAGGGGAGGGAAGAACATCGGAAGAGCAGAACGGACAAGAGCGACCTCCTTGGAGTCAGTGGTTTGGGTGGATTTGAAGCTGAGCGTAAATGAGAAAGTGGAGAGGTACCCGCAGTTGTTGGTGCAGCGCGATTATCAGAACGAGGAACAGAGAGTCCAGGATGTTTAAAGCATAAAAGCGCGATAAATTAGGAACTGGATGGACAAAATGTAGACGTTATTGAGAGACCGTCAGGTTGCAGTGATGTGGCGGAGTCAAAGGTCAGAAGCAATTTACTTCATCTGCAGCTTGTAAGATTGTAGGCTAAAGGGAACTGGGATTAAAACAGAAGGATTAGAGGTGTGAATATCTCACCCACTCGCAGCCTGATGATGTCATTCCTAAATCAGGTTTCCACTTCTCATGGAGCAAAGTATTGCAGGCACAACTGATGGTGTCAACATCAATATACCTCATTGAACCAGTTAATGGAAGAAAGGAAGTAAGTGTGCATGTGTCGTGTGTGGGAGAGAGACAGAGCGCGCGAGAGAGAGAGATAGAGTGCATGGGTCATTGAGTGTGAGTGTGAAAGTGGTGGGAGTGGTGAAGGTTTGAGTGTGTGGTCGTATGAGTTGTATGAGAATTCTGTGTGTATGAAAGTGTGAGTATTGAGAGAAGAGAGAGTGAATGTGAAGTTATGAGTAAGTGAGTGTAAAAGTGTGAGTGAACGTTTGAATGTGTGAAAATGTGAATGTGTGCGGGTGAGAGTTTGTGTGAGTGTTAATGTTTAAGTGTGAGAGACTGGAGGATGTGAGTGAAGAGAGAGCGTGAGTGATAAGGTGTAGGCTGTGAGAGAGTGAGATTGAGAGTGTGAGTGTGTGAGAGTGTTATTGCATAAGTGTTGGAGTTTCCAGTGTTAGGGTGCAATTGTGAAGTGTGAGCCTAAGGCAGATGTGAGAGTGGGAATGTGGAGTGAGAGTGTGTGTGTGTGAGGGTGTGTGGAGAGAGTGTGAGAGAAGTGAAGTGGTGTGAAGAGTGTGAGTGGTGAAGTGTGTGTGTGAGAATGTCAGCGTGTGAGAGTGGTGTATGTGTAAGAGTGTGTGTGAAGAGTGTGAGGTGAGAGAGTGTGTTGTGGAGAAACTGAGAGTGAGAGTGTGTTTGAGTGTGTATGCGCGAATGTGGAAGATTCCAAGTGTTAGGGTGCAATAGTGAGTGTGATGTGAGAGAGTGTGTGTGAGTGAGTGTGAGAGTGTGTGTGAGAGTGTGTGTGAGAAACTGAGAGATTCAGATTCAGATTCCTTTATTGTCATTCAGACCTTTCGGTCTGAACGAAATTTGTTACCTTGCAGTCATAACATGTAATAAATTAAAACAAAACACACAATAAACACATAATTTAACATAATTTAACATCCACCACAGTGAGTTCACCAAGCACCTCCTCACTGTGGTGGAAGGCAAAAGAGAGTGAGAGTGTGTGTGAGAAAGTGAGAATGAGTGTGTGTGAGAGTGTGTATGCGCGAATGTGGAAGATTCCAAATGTTAGGGTGCAATAGTGAGTGTGATGTGAGAGAGTGAGTGTGAGAGTGTGTGTCAGAAACTGAGAGTGAGAGTGTGTGTGAGAGAGTGTGTGTGAGAGAGTGTGAGAGGGGAAGATAGATAGCCCATGAGTAGACTTGATGTGCTGAATTGGCCTAATTCGGCTCTATCACTTTATGATCATGTTAACATAATACCAGACCCCTGATGCTGACCCCTCAGTCAACCCTCTCCTCTCACTGTTTCCTCCTTGCCGTCTCCGTTGAAGGTCACAATTGAAGTCACCATTGAACTGTGAGTAAAGCTGCTCGCACCCATCACCATCAGATCCTGTTGATTCCCCACCCGTTCCCTGAAGCCTCAAAGCCTCTTCAAGGGATTTGGGGCTGGGCTGAAGTTGTGGCAACTCACTAAAATTAACATGCAGTTTGAAGACTTTTGTGAAAGATGTGGCGTCTTGAAATGTTCAGAGTGGTTTTCGAGATTTATTGTTTGTCTCCGCTTGCATGGGACCAGTCAGCCACATTGTTGTGGTCGAGTCGTATATAAGGTGGCAACATATTTTCCATCCCCAAAGGGCATTTGTTAACCATTGTGGCATTGACAGCAACCAGTCGTTTTCAAGGCAACTGAGTTAAATAAAACCCAGATTAATTACAGTAAATTGGACCATCCTCAATTGCTATGGTGAGATTCAAACCCTCCCATTTACCTGATTAGCACCTCATCTGCTAGTCTAGCACAAAATTTTGGACTACAGCAAGCAGCAATGATTAGACAGTCATGACTTGTTGTTTTAAATGGCTTTGAAATGGATCTCCTTGCTTTTTGTTTTTGAAACATATTCTATACTTTTATCACCTATTCACCGCTAGTTTCTATGTTTCTCACCACTTTCTGAACGCTTGGGAAAATCTACAGAGGCCAATTAACCTACGAACCTGCAAGTCTTTGAATGTGAAAAAGAAAATAGACGCACCCGGAGGAAACCTGGCGCGTCACAGGGAGAATGAGCAAACTCCACACAGACCAGCAACCCAGAGTTTCAGGATGGAACCTTGGTTCTCTGGCGCTGTGAGACAGCAGCTCTTCCAGCTGCGCCACTGTGGCCCCAAACACAGGTGTTTGATGTACTAATTTCCTTCTCTCAAGATTGGGGCGATTTATGGTTGCTTCCCCTTACAAGACACAAACCTCAGTGGAAAGTGTGTTTTTCATTCCATCAAATTATTAAAATAAGATTTTTCTTTTAAGCTTCCACACGCAATGAGGCCAGGTCTGGCTTTTTGTAATGTCTCGCATAATTTAAATCTTCGGAGCCCTTGGCTAACGCACACTCTATCCGTTCCAATCCGCTTCTTTCTCATTTGCTTGCTGTGCAAAACCAAACAGGAGCCCCATACATGTCAAACCTGGCTTGAGCAGCCTTTGAGGAGCTTACACCTTGTACACTCTAACCCCCGCCATCATACAATTGGAATACAAATGGAAGGAATTAATTGCAAATATTTAATTACAAGTTATAAATATTAATAATTTTATAGGTCGTAGATGATAACAGAGTAAAAAACAGGCCCTTCGGCCCAAATTACCCACACCCGGCCATTTAAATTGAGGCAAAGGTGAATGTGCTTAGCTGGGCGGCACCAAAATGAATTACGTTTTCCGTCAATGAAGCTGTTCTTCACCACTCAGACCTGTAAGTGAATAAGGTTAATTTTCAGCACATAACTAAGTGTAAGAATTCTTCCCCTCACACTGTTTTCTGGGGATTCGAAAATTGGTTACAGGTAAGAGGGGTGATATTTAAAGGTACCTCAGGCAACGATTTCACTCAAATAGTAGTCCATGAGTCTGGCATGAGGTTGCTCAGAAGCTATCAAAATGGATTATAATTATTATTTATAAAGACAATTGGATGGGAAGTTAGAGGATATGGTCCAAATGCATCACAAATGTTGGATGAGCGCAATATGCAACTTGGTCAGTAATGGCCCAGTGGGCGAATGCCTGTTTCCGTGCTATGGCACTATAAAGTTCTCCTTTTACCCTACTCATTAAGCTAGCACATTGCTGTCTGGTAATTTACGCTCTGGCACACATACACATGAGTTCATTGCCGATCAGTTCAGATACGCTGCCCATGTGTGATGAGGAGGGGGGGGAGGGGGGAGTGTGGTTGTGTTCATAGAAAATTTAGAAGGTATCAGGGTATGGGGAGAAGGCAGAAATGGGGTTAAGAGGAAGTATAGATCAGCCCATGATTGAATGCGGAGTACCCTTGATGGCCGAATGGTCTAATTCAGCTCCTTTCACTTATAATATGTGCGGGCATTGCAATTTTCCATCGAGCAGAGCTCTGTCCATCTATGCATGTGTCAAGGAAGCATGTGTTGAAAAGGAATTGTGTTGTTTTTGTTTAATGCTGCAACGATCAGATAGTGCTTTTTAATATTCGCTGCATCAGGGCTCCAAAGAGAGTCCGAGTTATTTCTTAATCCCAATGTTACTTTACACAAAAGATAATATCTTGACCCCATTGACCACTGTCAAATGTACTAATTAAATATAATTGTGCACATTTTGGATTTTATTAGAAAGCTGATGAACAAATAGCCATATTCTCCCAGACGATTTACTTGAATTGAACCATACATTTTGTCCTTAATATTCTCATCTCATGCATATGGTAAACAAATGTTCATTCACATATCTCTGGTTTCCCTCTCCCCTGACTCTCATTCTGAAGAAGGTACTCGACACGAAATCGCACCCATTCCTTACTCTCCAAAGATCGCTGCCTGACCCACTGAAGTTATTCCAGCATTTTGTAGTCTGTCTAACAGTTAAATCAAATTACAATTAAGAAACAATTATTTTAGTGTTTTTTTAAAATCTGCTGCATGGATTCAAATCCTTCGCCTCTCTAGTCCACCCGACCATCGATCATCCATTCCACTCGTGGTATCATGTTTAACCACTTTCTCATCCTCTCCATGCCCCATCATTTTGTAGTTCAGAGAAGACAGTTTACAAACCCACACATCTTTGGATATGGGAGGAAACCAGAGAACCTAGGAAACACTGCGAGAACATGCAAAGTCGACACAGACAACAAGTGAGATCAGGTTAGCAATCCTGGCATGCTCTAACCAACTACACCATTATTTTTCAAAGGGATGAATGCAATTTTAAACAAAAATACTCCTCTTGAAATATAGACACCATGGAAATCTGTGCAAATAGGCTATGAATTTATTATAGTAATATTCTATCAGCATTTATAGATAATTGTGATGAATATTTGTTTATACCATTGTCTAGCAGGTCAAAGTTTCAACTTGCAGGTTGTTAGGTAACTCATATGACAATATGGGTTCATTGGACCTGAGCTAATACCCTTATCTTCTTAAAGCCCCTATATTTCAATTGGCAACGGACTATTAGCCTGGATTATGTTGCAATATAAAAGGATGTATAAATGTTGGCTGTAACTGACAGTCGAGATCAGGCAGCATCTCTGGAGATCATGATTGCTATTTTGGGTTCAAGGGGCCCCTTCTTCAGACTTGACATGTCTCCATTCTGGTAGAGCGGATAGTGCATGTGACTCCTAGGTACTGCGTTGAAGGACGTTTTTGCATGGACATTACGATGAACACGTGAAGGATGCATTGCATTGCAAAAACGGGATCCTAGAATCATAGTAAGATACTCCGCCAGAGGTGCTCCTAGTTTTCAATATGAAGCTGTCACCATTTGATGCAAAGTTGCAATCATCTGGTGCACAGTGGGGCAGCAGGTAGTGCTGTTACTGCCTCACAGCACAAAGCCCTCGGTTCTTTTTATTATTTGATCCTAAAACCTCATATACAAGAACATCCTCCGTGTGACCATGTGGATTTCCTCTGGGTCTGCCGGCTTCCCTCCCACTTACTGAAGACATAGTGATTTGCAGGTTTAGTGGCCCGGAGTTTAGTTTAGTTTAGAGTTACCAGGGCGCCGCGGAGATGCAGCCCCTGCCTGTTCGTTTTGTCTTTACTTTTGTGAGTTTTTAGTGTGTTTAAAAGTGGTTTTTAATAGTTTTCGTCGAGTTTGTTTCTATGTGGGGGAGGGGATCAGAGAAACTTTTTTTTCAAGTTCCTACCTTCCCGGAGATGTGATCTCTCCGGCCCTGCGGGACCTTACATCGCTGGAGCTAGGATCCGGGGCGCGGACTTAACATTGGAGCCGATCCTCGCTGTGCATGGCTCCACCGCGACAACTGTGGACTTACCATTCAAGGGCTGCGCGATGTTTAGTCACGGGTGAGGGCTAGACGCGCGTGCTCAATGTCACAGAAGGTTCAAACCAGCCCGACACTAGCGGTTCGATCTGCCGGGAGCTGAACATTCCCCTGATGCGGGAGCTGATCACCTCCGGTATGGAAGAAACAAAGGGAAGGACTTGAACTTTACTTTCACCTGCCATCACAGGTGAGAAATGTGTTGGAGTCACTGTGGTGGATGTTCTGTTAAAAGTGTTTTTGAGTGATTTGTTGCTTTTAATTGTTGTACTGAGCTGCCAATGAAATTCCGCGTATAATAGTTTTGTTTAGTTGCACAAACTACTTGGCGAATAAAGTCGGCATTGATCTGATTCTGATTTGGATACAACGCAAAAGGTCTTTCAGCCCCGATGTCCACACTGACCAATGATTCCCGCACACTAACACTGGCATTCCACCTGGGGACAATTTTTAGCATTTACTACCAAGCCAATTAACTAGAAAAACTGGACATCTTTGGACTGTGCGGAGAAGAAAAAAAAAAACAGGAGTTTCGGAGAAAACCACATGGTCAGGGGAGAACGTACCAAAATCCATACAGACAAGCAACCCGTAGCCAGGATCAAACCGGGTCTCGGGCCATGTAATCGCGTGTAAATGGCAGCAACTGTGATCCTGCTGCTCTCCGTGCTCTATTGCACAGTGTGGGACGCGTGGTGCAGAGCGGTAGATGTAGTTGCCTTACAGCTTCTGAGAAAGGGTTCAATCCTCACCACGTGTAGCTTTGCACATGTACGGAGGTTTGCAGTATGTGTGTTTCCGTTACGGCGTGGGGTTTTCTCGGGTGCTCCAGTATCCTCCCGCACTCCAAAGAGGGAAGGTTTGGAGGTTCTAGGTTTGTAGGTAATGTGGTTGGTAACAAAATCGTAATGTCTTGTTTGAATGGCTTGAGAATTTAATAGGTTCAGGGTACTCAGAAAAATTGTTCTCTTTGGTTCTAAACAGCATCCCGCGAACATCATCGCACTGTAGAAGTTATCATTACTTTGATTGCAAAATCAATACAACTATACAATAAACATAAAAATAACACATACCCTTAAAACCTACCATACCTCAATCC
>CM069158.1:11458771-11508114 GCA_035221665.1 Okamejei kenojei
CATAGAGAGATATTATTGAATACTTCTGCTAACATCATCTGTAATGCCCTTTTTCTAAACATTTAAAGACAAATTTATGCTCGGGTTCAAAACCTTTTCCATTACCCTTTCCAGATAATTAGGCAATGTGGCATTAAAATACTCTGCTTTTTTCAATGCAGAAACACGAAACATAAGCAGGTTTATTCTGTTACAGGAGGATTAATCTTGTTTTTATAGTAATAGTTGTTAATGAAAACTGCTCGTAATATAATGATCAAAAATAATAGTTAAGGCCAGAGTTTTAATAAACTTTTTGTAAATCTCCCTCTAATGGAGATTAAATCCGCAGTGTGAGTTTCTTAAGCAGGGAACACGTCTTTATTCCTCTGCATAATGAGCGTGGTGGTCTCCTTATCCCTTGAATTCGGGGTAAGTATTTGTTGTGCACTACAATAAAAATTCCTTGACTATTTCTGCTCTATTTCCAATACAAATCCCCTTATGGGCCGAAATCACCTTTTTGTCAATGACGATAGGTTTCATGCAGCTAAATTATTTTAGCTTTCATCCAATTTCAATAAGTTAGGCAGATTATTCAAAACAGGATAACCAAGGAAGCTTAAACACCACTTTGCTCGACCACAGGTATGCAACCTTGGGTGAAAAATGGCCAAATAGCCATTTATTTTATACAAAAAGTTCATAGAAAAAAATTGCACAGTAGCGTCTTTTTTAGTTTTCCTATATCTGCCAAAAAGCCATAATAGCAGCAGAGTAATTTGTGAGGTTTTTTAAACCTCACTATTTGACGCTCTCATATTTGGAGTCATGAAGTGCCAATATAACGGATAAACGTAGCTCTTCATGAGGCACAATTTCCTGTTGCTGTGCAATTTTATATTTCAATCATCACCAAAATCATTGAAGTTGGTGAGTTACATTACATATTGTAGGTAGCTAAGCGTTTTTCCATAGCCTCCCACTTCATTTAGAATATAGAAAACTTTTTGTTCTCAGCACACCATTGGCCTAACTTTTATTTTTATTTGATTTGTAGTGTGCATTCATATTCACATCACCACTTGCAGGTCTTGTCTTTTGCAGCCCTGATCCACTTGGAGATTATATCAAAGAGACTTCTCCACCCTATCCAGGATGTCAGAGTTTTTATTTTTTCATTTGGCACATAGCCTATTTTGTAATTTTCAAGCCCCTAAGGTCTTTTTTTGGGGAAATACTGTTTGGGTACTGTGACCCTGGTCTTTTGTACAATCTAAGTTCCCTCAGGTCTTTTTTGGGGAACTGTTTGGGTACTGTGACCCTAGTCTCTTTTTATATTATGGAGTACTTTCTCATATCGCGAAATTTTATTAAACTTTTTAAAAAATACAGTCTTTCTGATTTTTAAAATATCCTGCAAATTGTGGAGCATTTATACCTTTCTCGTATTTTAAACGGTACAGTATCGGGACCGGCCACGTAATTAATCTCTCGTCCCGATCGCTGGGTTATTCCCTGGGAGTTCTTTTTTAAAACTCGTTATTTTAACAGAGTATATCTGTTTAATTTAAAAATGTTAGTTAGTTTTTTTTTTAAAACCTTTTATATCTGGGTATATCCACCAGGCACGGGAGTTTTCTAGTCCTAAAAAGTTTTTCAACAGCACTTACCTGCCAGGTTCCGAACTAACCGCTTGTCGAGGAGCTGCTCCTTACTGCAGCTCTGCTTCTGCGTCAGCGTGACGTATGCCTGTTTGCAAGCGTGTGGCGGGTTTTCTTAAGTAAGTCACTCACGTGACTCGAAGTAAATCGGCTTTTACATTGGAATTCACTGAAGGTGGTAACTGAAGGCCCTGCAGAAGCTTGTGGCTCGCCTGGATCGGGCACGTCCATAACGAAACAAACCATGCGGACCGGCTGAGTTTGTGACTTTGGAAATGGCGCCAGGTCTGGTGGACTCAAAAAAGAGTTTCACTGTGTCTTGCGATGTGACAATAAAGCACCATTGAATCCCATGAAGTAGACAAGGTGCTTGAGAATAACACAAAGTGTGGATTAACATCTGGGAGGACTGAAATAGGCGATGTTTCGAGTCAGGACCTTCTCCAAACTGAGATTGTATTAAGAGGGAGTAAGCTGAAAAAGAAAGATAGGGTGAGACAAAGCCTGGCAAAGAGAATAGGTGGATGCAGGGTATTAATTTATTTTATTTTAGAGATACATTGCGGAAACGTGAGCTTTGGCCCACTGAGTCTGTGCTGACCAACAATCCCCGCTAGCACTAATCCTACATTACACTAGGAGCATTTAAACAATTTTACCAAGCCCAATTAACCTTACAAACCTGTACGTCTTTGGAGAGTGAGAAAACACCACTCAGTCATGGGTGAGAAAGTTACTAAACTCCATACAGACATGCACCGTAGTCAGAATCGAACCCGGGTCTCTGACACTGTAAGGCAGCGCTTTACCCCTGTGCCACCATGCCACCCCTGTGAGTGAGTGAGGTGAACAAAGGCTTATTTCTTTCAGGCAATGAGGGGTTTAATTATTGTACTGTAAACGTTTAAAGGTGACCATTCTGTAAAATCACTGCAACCGTGCTTGGAAGAGATTAACTTAAAAGAAATTGTGATAATATTGTCACAATGCTTTCAACCTTTCAATACAATGGCCTTAATCGCAGTCTGATTATTGACTCTCGACAATTATTTTTCTATTATATATTGCATTTCCAGGATCTGCAATGTTTTAGTTTTGAATACGTCATTCAGTCCTACATTTTCAAATGTATAGAATGCATCTGCATAGTTTAATCGTGGATTTAAAAAAAATGTTTTGCAGCTTTGTAATCCCAGCCTTCTTCCTGGAAAACCCACTTTAGTGGAGTCCTATGTGACACCGTCTTGATTTTCCATCCAATCTTACTGAAAATTTGTAACCCTTCATGATCTCTTCACCTCTTAGTTTAATCTGGAATTGTTGGCATAGGGAATATGAAACAAACAAAAATTCAAACATTGTGCCAACATTCTCCCAACTGCCACAGTTTATTCATGTTAGCCAGAGTTCTCGTTCAAGATTCACTAGTGACTTGAAAACATATCAAAGATTAGTAATTAGCAAAAATGCATACCCTGCCATCAACAGAACAAACCAAATGCAGAACTAGTAGAAGGAGAATCTGAAGAAGGGTCTCGACCAAAAACGTCACCCATTATTTCTCTCCAGAGATGCTGTCTGTCCACTGAATTACTCCAGCATTCTGTGTCTATTTTTGGTTTAAACCAGCATCTACAGTTCCTTCCTACACAGAACTAGTATTCTTGAGACTGGAAAAATATATTGTAATCGACCCTCCTTTTTGAGTCTTTTTTTCCTTTTTAAGGGAAATTATATTAATCTTGAGCAAAAGTAATTCTTAAGGAAATCACACAGAAAAGAGAATTATTTGTAGAAATTAGAATGCCATTGTTGCTAGTTGGACAGAGTGAATTATGAATAGTCAAATTCATTTCAATAGGAGCAATTGCTTCGATAAGGTAACCAATAACATCAAAGACCCCACCATCCTGGTAACCCTCTTATTTCGCTACTGACATCGGGAAAATGTTACAAGAGTCTAAAATCAGTGAGCACCTGGTTCAACTTCTTCCTAGCAACCATCAGGCTCTTGAACACCGCACAACACTAACCGTAGCAGCACGATGATCTTCTATGCACGGCATTTCAGTTGCACTATGGATTTTGGTTGTGCACTATTTGGTTACTGCATTACTGTTATTAACTTATTGTAATAGTGATTATTATCTATTTATTTGTGTGTTGTGGCGTTAATGGCTCGTTAAGGCGCAGCTAGTAAGAATTTCATTATTTGTTGCTAGTATATGGACTATAAGCACTCTGAACTTGATTATAAATATTAACAACAAGACTGAAAAAATATGTGTCTTATAAACGCAATTCAAAGGTTGTCTACATGGTTTTTGTTAGTTCACTGCATGTGTTGCTTCTTAGCTGGATATAATGCCACATTGATTCTGCTTGATTCAGACATACCGCAGAGATTTGGCAACAATCACGCATATATGATATGTAGATGAAGAAGGAAGGTGATACCTGGCACAACTATTAGTGATTACACACATTTACATACCACTTTTCACAATCTTAAAGTCACAAATTGTTTTTAAATAAATATTGTAAATATTTATTGTAATATGTCCACTTTTGTAATGTAGGAAACAACAGCAAGAGTGCGCACAGCAAGGTCACACTACAAGCAATGAAGAAGTGGCCTGATCATTTGATTTAGTGAGATTGATTCCCAGAACACAGTGAGAATGCCTCTGCTCTTCCCTGAATTACGGCGCAGAATACTCTATATTAATCTGAGATGGAAGAAATTTCCCGCTTTGATAATATTTCCAACAATGCGACCTTCCACAAAGTTGTCAACCTACATCATTTGCTCAAGCTTTCAGTGTGGACTTAAAGTATTAACCTTGTAAGCAATAACCAAGAACCATTTTGTTCTTTGTTTCGTTCCTCACCACTCTGCTTGGCCTTGCTTTTTAAACCTTCCCGCATCCCATCCTATTGTCGACCTTTTGACTTGTTCTCTTCTCCCCTCCCATCCTTGGCTCCATCTTAAAACTTATTTATCCACAGCTCCTCCCACGTGTGAGGAAAGGTTGTGTACCCGAGACATTAATTTTGTTTCTCTTTCCACATTCACCCTGCTGAATATTCAGTTTTTACACTTTTTATACCAATAAATTTATCCTCATTATGTCATAAATATCCCAAAAAGTATGCATATTTCTGAATTAATTGTATTAACAGGTTCATTATGTGCATGACAGAATGTCCCACCAAAATGTAGTCAAGGACTGGACACTTATATACAGTAGATTACTTTGTAACTTTGTCAGAGCCCTTTACGTGGCAACTATTTGGATACCTTTGGTAGACAAAAATGCTGGAGAAACTCAACGGGTGAGGCAGCATCTATGGAGCGAAGGAAATGGGCGACGTTTCGGGTCGAGACCCTTCTTCAGACCCAAAACATTGGCCCGAAACGTCACCCATTTTCTTTGCTCCTTAGATGCTGCCTCACCCGCTGAGTTTCTCCCGCATTTTTGTCTACCTTCCATTTTCCACCATCTACAGTTCCTTCTTAAACATTTACATACCTTGGGTAAGCAAGCAAAGAATTTCACTGGGACTTATCACATGCGACAATAAAGAATTCATTCATTCATTTATTCATTCATTCCTAGTTCTCGGCACTGCTAAAGATAGCATTGTTGATTTCATTTAATATCTTTAGAAAAAGGCCTGTAATGATGAATTTATATCCCATCAAATCTAAATTACTACAGTTGTAATGATGTAATAGAACTGAAAAAAAGAGCAATGAGTATTTGTCAATAGTCTTACCTCTTCCCATTGGTGGATATACCTAATCAATCTTGAGAGTCTCAATAATCGTAAAAGGCTGAGAATTTTTGTAAAACGTACAATCCGTAGAGCTCTGGCAGTTTTATAAACCTCTGAATCAATTCCTCTTTCTACTATCAAAAATATATAATCCACAGGGATTGATGAGATGAAGTCTACAATAAACCAACTTTTTAAATAGGTCTTCTTAATTTTCTTTGGGTCCAGAATGATCTCAGTGTTATCTTCGAAAACAATTCCAGTCCTGAAGTTTAAGACTAAATCCATAAGGAAGAAAGTATCAGATACGACATTAAAGATAATCCATGGGGTTGTGGTTTCTTCCTTGAAAAAAGTGATTCCTACTGGGATAATTATGAGATTTCCAACCATAAACAATAACATTGTGAAATCCCAGTAAAACCTGAAAAGAGAGATAACAATTTAATTAACAGCCTCCAGAAATAAAATCAGACCCAGCATCCTTTTAAAATCAAAATGTTAGGTATAAAGATAGGTATAAACATTCCTTTGAGATTCATTGAATCTCGTTACTTAAAGGTTAATAAAAATCAATGATAATAACAGATCTCTATGATATTTCAGGTAATCTATAACTCTATTATGACATTAAAAAATAAAATGCAATACCCACCAGAATATTTTTGGCATTTCAAATAACTATGTCTAAATTGAGTGGATTTTGATTTCCACTTTACTTGGTCAATCCTTCCACAATGTACCACTCTTAAAATAAACATGAGGTCATTGCTTAATTTTTCTTCCCCTTACTTTAAATTATATTCTCATGTTCTATAAGCCTGACTCACGGAATAATATTTGATCTAACTTGTCTTTGTCATTTAATATTTTAAGAACCACATGAGATCTCACTTAAACCGTCTTCTATCTGAACTGCTAAGGTCAAATGTCCCTAATATTCCATTTTGAAATCATCTCACCAGTCCTCGCTACTCTCTCAAGGACACATCCCTGACAGACTGGAGTGAAAGAATTGTGCATCCTTCTCCGAATGAGGCCTATGCTTTTCATTATAAAACCTCGCCATAACTTCATAACTTCTTTGGAATATTTGCATTTCTGATATTAAATAATTCCTAATATAAAGTTCCCTTTTTGACTGCATTTTTTTACGGGCTCACATCTTCAGGCATTTCAATCATTTTTGTCAGTGAGAAACACCATTGATTCAATTTCATAAACTCCTTGAACCTCATAATTGTTCAACAAATCTCATTCCCTCTGTAAAGTCTCCTTTTTGACTGCAATTTTTTTTTTCAAGAGCTGTGGGTATTTGTAGGTATTCCAGTCATATTCATAGGTGAGAAACAACATTGATTAGCAATGTTGGAATATTTGGACCACTTTTCAAAACCATAACATGAGGTTTTTTTCCCCTTTGTTGAGTCTCTCAAACTCACCTCTCTATAAGATTTTGATGTACAAGTTATAGGTATTGTTGGGGCAGCCATTTTGTAGAACTCCATGCTGCCAATACATGCGATTTTACCTGTGATATGGGTAAAGAGGGAGGACTGGCTACATTCCAGTTGACATCGAACCAGCGGTTTTGTGACAAAGCGGACTGAATCCGGTGTCAAAGATCATTCTGTACAAGTTAGTGGTTCAATTGCATCTGCCCTGATGTGCCACTGTCATAAAATAATGATAATAAACCGAATGCAATAAATCCTGAACATCGTTTTCAAAACATGTTTCTGCTTTAGAAAGTTAATTCATTGCTTTAATAAAAATAGCCAGTATGAGTGACATAGTGGCCTTTCCTGTGAAATATAGAGCCGTGTGAAACTATTAATTATACTGTCTATCCAGATGAATAATTACCTGAAAGGCCATGTTATTACATTGACTCCAGCCTTATAGATAGAACTGTGTCTGTATTGGTGAAATAATAGCTTTTCTCTTTAGTTTATATCCTTCATTTGTTTATTACAACAAAATTCACAGCTTTTAGTGAAATACCTTTTTCTGCTACATATGCCCAATGACCTTCAGCATTTTAAAATTCCAACCTAATTGTTCATCTTCTTGTGGCACCAACTATTTTCCTTAAGCAGTTTACATCTATTGTTTCATCAGAAAAAAAATCAATGTTATATCTTACCAGAAAACCTACAGGTTTCTCTCAAGTGCTTGTACATTTCTCAAATAAAAAAAAGCAAAAAATTGTTAAAAAGTATTAGTATTAATAAAATCCTTCACACTTTACCATTTTATCTTATTGAGAAATATGATTTAAAACATGAAATGAAGGTCTTGGAAATGTCTCTCAGCAGAATGTGTGTCATGCGATGAGTTTCTCATAGTGAAGACTATCTTGACTTTATCTTCATGAATACCATGTAAGACAAATTATTTGTCCTACATGGCATGTATCTGAAACATTGTTGATATATTTCCTCCATAGATGCTGCTTGACCCACTGGGTAACTCCAGTACTTTGTGTTTTACTCAGGATTCCAGCACCAGCAGTTTCTTGTGCCTCCATAAGACAAATTATTGTTTAGATTTTCATGTAGCCAACCATGTTGACAAAATTAAAATGCACAGCTAAAACTACAATTTAGGCTATGTAAAGATGGTTTATTAGGGATGAAAGCATATCTAAAACACCTAAAAAGCAAACTTAATGGATTGCTAAATTAGCAAATTTTAGAGATGGGGACGGGGAAACGGGACAAGTTAAAACATTTACAGGGACCGACCACGGTGGCTTTTTTGAGCCACAATTAATTACAAATTGAGAATAAGCGTTTCAAATATAAAAGTGCAAAGTTCTTAGCATTTTTTCTCTTGTGTAGAGATTAAATCGAGCCATAGTATTAACATTAAAAAGACTTAATGCGGCATGTCTATTTTGCAGCATCCCATGCAAATAATACATATTGTTAAACCAACAATAGTTGTACCTATATAATTTTCTTATTACTGTCTCGGCTGGTTAACAAATTATGTCTTGCTTCTGTTACTTCAATCACATGATTTGAACAAGAAAGTTGGTATTCTATTGATTTGTGTAACGGCGATACTGAGAACTATTTTAAAAGCTGTGTTAAAAGCCAATAATATTATTTACTAAAATTGAATCCCAATAATGCCAATAACATGTCGGGACCTCCAGAAGACTAAAACATAATCAAAGAAAAATATTGTATGGCAGCTTCGAGGCCTAGATTGAACGTGGAAAGGATGTTTCCAGTGGTGGGAGAGTCCAGAACTAGATGGCACATCCTCAAAACTACAGAAAGTAAATTTAGAATAGAGATGAGGAGGAATGTCTTTAGCTAGAGGGTGGCGAATCTGTGGAATTCATTGCCACAGATGGCTGTGGAGGCCAAGTCATTGGGTGATTTTATAGAGAAGGTTGATAAGTTCCTGATTAGTAAAGGCATCAAAGGTTACAGGGAGAAAGTATGAGAATGAGGTTGAAAAGGAAAAATAGATTAGCCATGATCAAATCACAGACCCAATGAGCCAAATCGCCTAATTCTGCTCCTATGTCTTGTGATCTTACGATCTATGATCAAATGAATAGCACTTAAAAGTGGAGAAAGGTGCAGCAAAAAGAAAATAATTAACCAAATAAGAATTCAGGGAGTAGTAAAAGCTAAAATATAAGAGTCCTTTATATTGTAAGGGTCCAGTCTATAAAGTGAGTAGTCACTAAGTGCTCAAATCAGATCCGAAGATCTCTGACATAACTTAGAAAGGGCAAGGAAAACGACTCCTGTCCAGTGGATACAAGCTTTACATGGCAGTTAGGGTGGTGAAGAAGACATTTGGCACATTGGCCTGTATCGGTCAGAGAATTGAGTATAGAAGTTGGGACATTACGTTACTGTTGAAGAAGATGTTGGCGAAGCCACACTTGCAGTATGTAGTGTTCAATTTTGGTTACTCTGCGAGAGGAAAGATGGCATTAAACTGAAAAGGGTGTAGAGAAGATTTATGAGGATGTTGCCAGGACTCGAGAGCCAGAGCTATGGGGAGAGATTGGGTAGGCTAGGACTTTGTTCCTTGGAGTGCAGAAGGCTGAGAGGCGATCACATAGAGGTGTATAGAAATTAAGAGGGGAATAAACAGACAGAGTCTTTTTCCCAGGGGTGATGGGAAACATATAATAGGAACCTGAGGGGCACCTTTTTCACTCAAAGGATGAGTCCAAAAAAAAGCATTTTGGACAGCAAAGACAAGTTGGACCGAAGGGCCCATACAGGCAACTGCTTATGACTTTTTAGTTAAGAGAAATGGGAAGCCTTGCATATTCTTCCTTACACGTCATACAGAGTTCTGCCTGTTTCAAGTGATAGATTTAAATATGGCAAAGAGTCAACTCTCGTGTCGGCACTTGGCTAAAACTGAAGTAATTCAAATGAGCCATGTGAGAGTTGCTGAGCTTGATGTTTCACAAACTACAGTCAACTTGCGATGATAGTGAAGTTAGGAGCATAGAGTCATAGAAACAGGCCTTTCAGCCCAACTTGTCCATACCAACCAAGATGCCCCATCTCAGCTAGTCCCAGCTAGTACATCTCGATAAACCTTTGCTATCCCTGTACCTGTCCAAGTGTCTTTTAAATGGTGTTAATATAATTTCCCTCTTAACCCTGCTCACCTGCCTTCTCCCCATAATCCCTGACACCCGTAGTAATCAAAAGTGATAGGTGGATACTGGTGAGGAGGGTGATTGGCACTTGGGAGGAGGCAGGGACAAATGCTAGAGGTGAAAAGCAAAGATCCTTAGCTCTGCTATAGGATCTTTGGTGAAAAGGAGACAAAAGGGTGTGAGGTAAGGAGAGAAGAAGAGAGGTGAAATGTAAAGCTGGAGCGAGGGATATGGGTGGAAGGGGATGAGGGGGAGAGTCAATTGAATCTTGATAGAGGACATAAAATACAAAATATCATAGAGAAATATCATAATCATGCAGCATGGAAAGCAGCTATGCAGCCCAACTTGCCCATGCGGACCAAGATGCCCCATCTACACTAGTTCCACCTGGCCACTTTTGTCCCACATCCCTCTAATCCTTTCCTTCGTTGCATCATTGCTCAAAGTCCACTGATCCAAATTGTCAGTAAAATTGTGTTCACGTGTTCTTGGTTCATTATTCAATTCTGCTTGACTTAATTGTTTCCCTTCACAAAAAACACTTCAAATTGTGAATGAACTGAACGCTAAAGAGAAAGGGGCTGAACAAAGGAAAGTAGACGAACGAGAACTGACGGGGAAAGAGGGGGGGCTGATTTTGGTGAATTAATTCATGGAAGATCACAGGCAAGAGTTAAGTTTGCATTCGATCGGCACTCAAAAGTGTGGCAATGGGATATGGAAAGAGGTAACCTTAACGATTAGTAAAATGCAGGCATAATGCTGTGACAAAGAAAGAGCACACCTGTTATCGCTGGTGTCAAGGCGGCAATGAATCTCTGACAGGTTTAAGGTCACCAATGTACTTCAGCTCTCCTGGATCAGGTGACGGTGTCTCCTCCGCAAGGTCGGCACAAGGAGAGTCTGACTGCAGGAAATGCTCGTTTTAAAAGGGCCAGACTAGTGGGACATCTGCAGGCTTCCTTCTGAAGAGCACAAAACCCCTGTGTCTCAGACATGGGGAAGAAGGCAGTACTTCTCTTTTCTGAGCAGTAAATCACCTGCTCTTTCAACCACCTCAAACTGCTGTTATTAATCATCAATTCTGAAAAAGATTAGCAAGGTTGACTCGAGGAGTGTCGGCATCCTCGCTGCATACTGATGATCGAATGCACAAGATCGGCAGTCTGATAGTGCAGATTCGATTATAATTCCCTTTATACCATATGCAACAAATGTGCACAACATTCAATAACTTTCTACTGTAATCAATGCTTGATGCGGGAATCCAGTAATAAAATGTATTCAAACACTAACTGCTCTACTTAGCGTTCCTCGTGTGTTATGCTGGCAATCATGATGTTTGCATTTATTTGCATGTTTGCATGTAATCGGTGTGTTTTATCACACTTCCTGTGAATGAGGGGAAAAAAACTATTTTAAATATAGAATTATTCCATCAATATAATTAGATAGTTAAAATTATGTGGTTCAACTAAAATTAGCAATCAAATCCTATACAAGCGAAATAAAGATGCATGCAAAAATTACATTTAACATAATTCTCTTTAAGAAGGAAAATGCCTAAATGTGTATTTCACTGCTGAAGTGATTCAGAATACATATATTTCTTTTGAACCCAGTGTAAAAATGTATAGATTATTTTTATCTTCAATTCTGGTGGGTCCATTTGAATGGGAATAGCACTGGGTTTTGAGATTAAGACCAGCAGCTTATAATGGTTTGTACCTTGTTTGTACTCAGATGAGAAGTAAGTTGACAGGGAACTGAGGCTAAAGACACAAGGAATTGCAGATGCAGGAATCTTGGGTAAAACACAATGTGTACAGGAAGGAACTGCAGATGCTGGTTTAAACCAAAAATAGACACAACATGCTGGAGTGACACAGCGGGATAGGCAGCATCTCTGGAGAGAAGGAATGGGTGACGTTTAGGGTTGAGACCCTTCTTTTGACTGAAAGTCACGCGAAAGGCAAACGAGAGATAGAGGCGATGATGTAGAGAGACACAGAACAAATGAATGAAAGATATGTAAAAAAGTAACAATGATAAAGGAAAGAGGTCATTGTTAGCTGTAGCTAAATGAGAATGAAATACTTGGGTGGGGGAGGGGTGAAGAGAGAGGGAATGCAGGGGTTACTTGAAGGATAAATCAAGAGTCATACCCCTGGGTATAAGTTGCCCAAGTGAAATGTGAGATGCTGTTCCTCCAATTTGCATCTCACTCTGACAATGGAGGAGGCCTAGGACAGAAACGTCAGTGTGGGAATAGGAAAGAGAATTAAAGTGTTTAGCAACTGGGAGATCAGGCGGACTGAGCGAAGGTGTTCAGTGACATGATCGTGAAGTCTACGTTTGGTCTCGCCGATGTATGTCCACATCTTGAACCACGGATACATTAGATGAGGTTGGAGGAGATGCAAGTGAACCTCTGCCTAACCTGAAAGGACTGTCGGGGTCCCTTGTCAAAGGGGTGGAGATGGGAAGATGTAACTAGTGGTGGGATTCATAGTGGAAAATGGTGGAGGATTATGCTTTGTATGTTACGACAGATGGGGTGAAAGGTAAGGACTAGAATAGTCCCTATTGTGACTAGGGGGAGGGGGAGCAAGGCGGAGCTGTGGGGTACCGAGGAGACACGTCTGAGGGCCTCATCTATGATGGTATGGGGAACACCCATTCCCTAAAGAATGAGGACATCTCGGATGTCCTGGTATGTTACACCTCATCTTGGGCGCAGATGCTGTGTAGACGGAAGAATTGGGAATAGTCTTTGCAGGAAGCAGGGTGGGAAGAAGTTTAGTCGAGATAGTTGTGGGAGTCAGTGGGTTTGTAATAGACGTCAGTCAATAGTCTATCTCCTGTGATGGAGACGGTGAGATCAAGAAAGGGGAGGGAGATGGTCCAAGTGAATTTAAGTGCAGGATGGAAATTGATGGTGATGTTAATGAAATCCATTAGTTCTGTATGGCACAGGAGGTAGCACTGATGCAGTTGTCAATGCAACGGAGATAGAGTTCGGGGATAGGGCCAGTGTACGCCTGGGAGGGATTGTTCAACGTACCCTCAAAGAGGCAGGTATAGCTGGGACCCAGCTATGGTGCTGCTACTTGTGGCGCAATGGCAATGCGGGTCTTGACCCCGTGGTGGTCAGGCAGGTGGCATGGTCCAGTGGTGAACTGTCGGGCCTGCGGGCGGATGACCCGAGGAGTGTCGGTGGAGGGATCGGTTTGGAGGCAAGCAAGCTTGTGACCCTTAGTAGAGTCCAGGGAGGCAAGGAAGCATTTGTTGAGGGTGTGGATCTGGCATCAAATGAAGTACAGTTGGGGTACATTGCACGTCTGGGTGAGTGAGGCCCGGAGCCACGGGAGAGTCAGAGCGAGGGCCTGCTGGTGCCGGCGCATCGCAGCCAGTGTGGAACTAAGGGCACGGAAGAAGAAGTGTTACGAAAAGCGCAGATCAACTGTCGGAACCTGTAATCCGGGTTGGGTCCGAACTGGGAGGTTTGGAACCGAAGTTGGAATCCCTGAGGTACAAGATGGAGGCACAGGCAATCAGCAAAAAAAGGTGTATAAGCACCAAGCACCAAGAAAAAACAAAGTGCTGGAGTAACTCAGCGGGTCAGGCAGCATTGGAGGAGGAAATGGATAGGCAGCATTTCAGGTTGAGACCCATCTTCAGACTGATAGCAGTTGGGGGGAGAAAGCTGGGAAAAAAAGTCATAGTGGGACAAAGTGTGGCTATTGAGAAGTGGATACAGGTGATGGGTGTTTAATTGGCAGATGGGTGGAAATGAAGTTGTTTCATTTACAAAGGTAAATCACGTGGAATAATGGGTATCTGATGGATAGAGTCATACAGGGTGGAAACAGACCCTTCAGCCCGACTAGCCCACACCGACCAACATGGCCCATCTACCTGCCAGCATTTGGCCCTTATCCCTCCAAACCTATCCTACCCATGTACCCGTTCAAATGTTTCTTCAATGGTGTGATAGTACCTGCCTCAACTACCTCCCAAGGCGGCTCGTTCCATACAACCACCACCCTCAGGTTCCTATTACATTTTTCACCCCTCACCTTAAATCTATGTCCTCTGGTTCTCGATTCCCCTACGTTGAGTAAAATACTGTGCATTTACCCTGTCTATTCCTCTCATGATCATATACACCTCCATAAGATCACCCCTCATCCTCCTGCCCTCCAAAGAATAAAGTCCTAGCCTGCTCATCTTTTCCTTATTGCTCAGGCCCTTGAGTCCTGGCAGCATCCTTGTAAATGTTCTCTGCGCCATTTCCTGCTTAACAACATCATTCCTATCGCACGGTGATCATAAATGAACACAATATTCTAAATGTGACCTCACCAATATCTTGTATACCTGTAACATGACCTCCCAACTCCGAAACTCAATACTGTGACTGCTAAAGGCCAATCTGCCAAAAGTCTTCTTGACCACCCTATCTACCTGTGACACCTCTTTCAAGGAAGAGCTATTTCTCCAACAGCATTGCCACCCATGATACATGTGGCTGTAAATTTTGCTGATAATCTTTGGCCACTGCATTTGTGTTCAATTTCCTGATTATCACGATTGAACATCCTTCTTTCACATCAGTTGGTGGAAGGAAGTTCAGAAATTCAACAGGAAAACATACAATCTCATCAATGTCTGGCACACTGTGAGTAGATTTGTACTGTATAGGTTGTCAGAAGAAGGTCTTTATTCATGACCGGCACTTTTGATGCCAAAATTGCTCTTTCGAGCAACTATTGATAATTCAAACAGCATCAAGCTACTTTTGGAAAAAATATATATCATCAAGTGGTGTAACAAGTTGGCACAAGTTTTTCATCAAAATCACTCTTGCTGAGTCTTTGTATTTAATTTCCGCATTTCCTGATTTGAGTAAATTCGAGGCAAACCTTCTTGCAGATGGATCACCAATTAATTGTGCCCATAATTTAAAATGTAATCCTTTAATAAGAATTAATGCTGAAGTTAAATGATATAAATATCAATTTATAAATATATAATGCTTTAATATAGGCTTTTAATTCACCTGCTCTGGTGGCTCATGAAATTGCTGGTAATATTTGATGAGAACCTACAAAAGTAGGAACTACCATCAATTTATTATTCTGCCTAGGATCTTGCAGCATTTGATCTAATGTTTCAATGACTCTACATCACAAGAGTTTTAAAAGTTCTAAATATAGTTCCCTGAAAGGGGCATCATGATCAGGAGATAAAGAAAGCTGGCCTTCGTCAGTCCTTGAAGTGAAGGTAGAGGTTGGGACATTACGTTACAGCTGTACAAGATATTGATGAGGCTACACTTCGAATATTGTGTTCAATCAAAGTTACCCTGCTGGAGGAAAGATGCCATCAAGGTGAAATGTTGCCAACAAGAATGTTGCCAGGACTTGAGGGTCTGAGCTATAGAGTGAGGATGGGCAGGCTGGGACTTTCTTTCCCGGAGCACATGAGGCAGAGAGCTAATCTTATCGAGGTGTATAAAATCATGAGGGGAAAAGATAGGGTGAATGCACAAAGTCTTTTTATGTGCAGGATATCAAATATTAGAGAGAGTAAATTTAAGATGAGAGGGGAACGATTTAATAGAAACATGAAGAACAACTTTTTCATAAAGAGGGTGGTGGGTGTATGAAAAGCTGCAGAGGAAGTAGTAGAGGTAGGTACAATGACAACATCTAATATATCTGGACAGGTACATGGAAAGGAAAGGTTTAGTTGGATATGTCATAAGGTCATAAGTGAATTAGGCCATTCGGTCCATCAAGTCTACTCCGCCAATCAATCATGGCTGATCTTTCTTTCCCTCCTAACCCCATTCTCCCACCTGCTCCCCATAACTTCTGACACCTGTACTAATCAAGAATCTATCTATCTCTGCCTTGGCCTACACAGCCTTCTGTGGCAAATAATTCCACATTCACCACCCTCTGACTAAAGAAATTTCACCTCATCTCCTTCCTAAAAGAATGTTGTTTAATTCTGTGGCTATGACCTCTAGTGCTGGACTCTCCCATTCATGGAATCAACCTCTCCACATCCATTCTATCGAAGCCTTTCACTATTCTGCATGTTTCAATGAGGTCTCCCCTCATTCTTCTAAACTCCAGCGAGTATGGGCCCAACTCCAACAAACACTCATCATAGGTTAACCTACTCATTCCTGGGCTCTGGGATATGGGCCTAATTTGGGCAGATGGGACTAGCTTAGATGGTGCATCTTGATCAGCATGGCAAAGTGGGCTGAAGGGTCTGTTTCCAGCAGTATATCTACAACTCCATGACTGCTTTATGAGCCATTGCACATCCATCCCAGGCAATATGTTTACAAATTTTTAGATTTTTTTTTCTTTTTTCAGTTCCCTGATGAATGTTGGAGACACACATTTGTTAAATTTAAACAGAGTTTAAAAGCTGAGTGTGCAATCTTCCCCTTTGCCAAATGTTTTGAAGCATTGTCTGATGACGCCACAGCTGGGGGAACTTTAGCCAAAAGTAGATCAATGTTTTTCTCGTTTCACCAGAAATCCAGCATCCAAAAATAAAAATGATAATTGGTTATGGCAAATAGTTTCCATAACAATATCTCAGCATTTATTTGGAATCTCACAAAACCTGGTTCATTTTCTCAGATATATTAATTGAACTGATTTAAATCATAGCGAGTTGCCTGCAGAAATTACGTACACATTGTTTTTAAAGTTTCGTTTTGTGGTTCAGATCAACAAACCAAAGGTAAGTCAGATCCAGTCTAATATTTTGTACCTCAAAGATATCTGGAAAAAAACTCTTCAATGTTCCATGGAAGGGGATTAAGATTAGGTCCCTTTGGGTTATGGAAGGCCCTAATTGGGATTTTAAAAATACTGCAAGCGCGGTGCTTGTCTTTATGCTAAACGTAACCAACAGGCAACATATCAGATTTATCAGATTTATAGACTAGTCATTGGGCTGTGCGCGGGACTTTCTGTTGTATTATAAACCTTTAAATAAATCGTTGTAATTGATTTTCTGTAGTCACCTGTCTAAATTAGCAGGCACTGTTGCTGTGCTTAATGTCAAGTGATGGGAAACACAGATCAAAAATAACGGGGAAACGTTGAGTTGTCATTACAATTGAGTTTTGAGTTTGAGTTTAGTTTATTGCCACTTGTACAACAAAATAATGCCTCTGTTGCGGGCTAATTATGGATGTTGGCTGCAGCCCCTGCTTCTAAATGGACGGGATTTGCATTGACATTTACAAGGCAGCGAAAATCCAGTGGAAGTGGCGAGGAAAGTAGACGGGAGAGATGAAGACGAGAGAGAAAAAGGGGGTTGGCGGCAGGTCTCTCCGCGTGTGGCTACGTTTCAGAACCACAGACAGCTCCAGCGCTGAACTCCGCTGGGGTTCCAGCTACAAGCAGCAGGCGCCACCTGGCAGAATGTGTGCTCGAAGGATTCTCCGCCTGGAGAGCGAGCAGGAAGCCCTAAACTCCCACAGCCAGATGAGACTACTCCCCACTGGCCCACCGTTGCGATGCGACGGACGAATGAATAAACAAAATACCGAGGGCAAGATGGTAACTCATTCCGGATATCCCACTCTCTCATTAGTTGCCAGAATTCGCAACGTCGAAATTACTCTCTGGTGCAGAATGAGTTCAAGGTCATTTCAATGTGAAACAGTTTTGGTGAAATGTATTCTCTAGTTTTATCTCTGTGCGAAACGCTGTATTTGTTTTTTTCTGGGCTGAGTAGTCGTTAAAACAATAAGGAATAACAAACAAAGCGCGAATGGGGAAGAATAGTTTCTAAGAGAGAACGTGAGAGTTGAGATGGGTGGGGTGTGGGGTGGGGGTGGTTAATTCATATGTAGTGAACTTCCTGGTAGTCAAGGTGAAAAAAAAATTAGTTTGAGGAATAAGGTACTTTTCAGTTTTATGTAGAGGTCAGTGCCATTTGAGGCAGATTGATATTAATTGCTGAATTTATGCTTTTGTGTTATGGTTATAGAAGCTCTATTGTACATTGGTTCTTGGCAGATGCATGGCTCATTCTGCTAATTAAAACTGGACTTGAATTCATTAAATTAGACGAAGGACCAATTTCCAAACGTCACCACCAGATATTATCACTTGTTTGCATATCTTTAACCCTATCCATATTCATATCCAAGGTAGAGACAAAATGCTGGAGTAACTCAGCAGGTCCGGCAGCATCTCTGGAGAAAAGGAATAGGTGATGTTTCATGTTGAGACCTTGAGACCCTTCAGTGTTTGATGAAGGGTCTCAACCCGAAGGGTTGGACAGGCTAGATGGGGTTGGACAGGCTAGATGCAGGAAGATTGTTCCCGATGTTGGGGAAGTCCAGGACAAGGGGTCACAGCTTAAGGATAAGGGGGAAATCCTTTAAGACCGAGATGAGAAAGACCTTTTTCACACAGAGAGTGGTGAGTCTCTGGAACTCTCTGCCACAGAGGGTAGTTGAGGCCAGTTCATTGGCTATATTTAAGAGTGAGTTGGATGTGGCCCAAGGGGATCCAGGTACGGGATACTGAGTTGGATGATCAGCCATGATCATATTGAATGGCGGTGCAGGCTCGAAGGGCTGAATGGCCTACTCCTGCACCTAATTTCTATGTTTCTATGTTTCTATGAAATGTCACCTATTCCTTTTCTCCAGAGATGCAGCCTGACCCACTGAGTTACTCCAGCATTGTGTGTCTATCTTCGGTGTAAACGAGTATCTGCAGTTCCTTCTTGTACATTTCATATTCATGGTGCGATTTGCCTACTGATTCTACTGGTTTGCAATAATTTTGGACAATATGCATATTTCCAATTCAAACCTAATGACTTTGTTTGCTATCATCTTATCAAAGTGCAGGTCTGTAGCCACAGGGGAAGCAATTCTCAACAATATTTGTATTTGTTCATATTAGGAGAGGCAGCCTTGTCTGAATATTTACCACACATTATTCATGGCATTCAGACATTAAATCAGTGCTATTATATTTTATAAACAGAATTTAAACTCTGCTTAGAAAATAGCACTGTCATTATGTTGCAAAGTAATTGTAACTGAAGTTTACCAGCTGCATGGAATAATAAATTCAAAATAAAGACACCTGATTAAAAATGTCAACCACACCTCTGAATACTGCACATGTTTATGTAGATGAATAGACAAATTAGTTTAGAAATCTTCCCTTGTTCAATTCCAAGTGTCCTATAAAAGTAGGTTTCCGAAAACAATAAATGTGAATAGTTATTGATATATTGCGAATATGAATTACTGAAAGAATAAATTGATTTTGAGTCTGTTTACCAGCATATATTGTATGCTCTTGATGAATCTGTGCTTGGATGCACCAGCTAAACTAGTTGTTTGCTTAAATTTAGCAATTCACCTTCCAATGCATAATGCCTCTAATCCCTGAGATTGGTAATTCAGCCACTGCACCAATGCAAAATTCTACCATTGCGCCACCATTGCTGTATATATATACAATGTAATTTGGGTGTGTGTGGGAGAGGGGGGGGGGAGGGGGGGGTGGTGAGAGGGGGTGAGAGAGAGAGAGAGTGGGAGAGAGAAAGGAGAGAGAGAGAGAGAGAGAGAGAGGGGAGAGAGAGAGAGAGAGAGGGGGAAAAAGAGAGAGAGAGAGGGGGAGGGAGAGGGGGGGGAGAGGGGGAGAGAGGGCGAGAGAGGGAGCGATGGAAAGAGAGGGAGCGGGAGAGAGGGGAAGAAAGAGAGGGAGGGGGAGGGGGAGAGAGAGAGAGAGAGAGAGAGCGAGAGAGAGAGAGGGAGGCGGGAGAGGGAGAGAAAGTGAGAGAGAGAGAGAGAGAGAGACGGGGGAGGGAGATAGGGGAGAGAAAGAGAGAGGGAGAGAGGGAGAGAGAGAGAGAGAGGGAGAGAGAGGGAGAAGGGAGAGAGAGGGAGAAAGAGGGGAGAGGGAAAGGGGGAGAGAGAGAGGAGAGAGGGAGAGAAGGAGAGAGAGGGGAGAGAGAGATGGAGGGAGAGAGAGAGAGAGAGCGAGAGATAGAGAGAGCGGGGGGGGAGAGGTGAGAGAGGGAGAGGGGGAGAGGGAGAGAGAGAGAGAGAGAGAGAAGATAGAGAGAGAGAGAGACTTCATGCTTTAATTATCTGTTCACCCATATTTTTAGCATTAAATCACCATTCATCGCTGGAATCATGGGAGGCAATGCTGCCAATAATATCTGATGATTAATTTGCTAAAACACCAGGCAAACTGTCTTACTTTGGAATTGCTGTGGGGTTCATTTGAAAAACAATCAAAATATCGAGATACTTGGCAATGAGGTCTTCATCTTATTCATCTCTGCTTCTGACTGAATGTCTGTTTGATACCTGAGCTATCTTTAGAACTCAAATTATCACTTGCACAATGTAATCACCAAAGGTCTCCATTATATTTCTGAAGAACAAATGAACAAACAAGGCAGTGATTGAGATTTTAATGCAGCTGATTGTTTAGTTAACAATGTTGTATTTATTTATGGATGCCTTTGCACAGCCTGTGGTGGGGAACATGCAGGGTAATAGATGTACATTGGTTTGATTCATAAATGCTTTAATAGGCAAACTGAAATGTAAATATATGAAACTTCTTCACAATAAACTTTACTGTTGAATGCCCAAACTGCTATTTATTAATCATCTTGTGCACCAAATACTTTGCAGTTATTATTTTACAGGGCCTTTGGTAAGATATTCCCAGTGCTGCAACTTTTAATATATCATTGTCAAACGTGGTGGCAACTATTCCACTGGGACTTCAGTTGAGTCTAAACATGCACTTAGATTCATCAGGAGCTGAGGTTGGTGCATTTATCTCTCTCTTTCTCTCTCTCTCTCTCTCTTTCTACCTACCGCTATCTTGCTTAATCTCTCTCTGCCTCTTCCACTCTCTATATATATGCCTCTCCCTCTCTCCCTCGCACACACATTACATAACCTATAACATACAGGGATATTCCCTGCAGGCATTATTACCAAAATAGAATGGCAGGAAACAATTCATATTTAATTGGTGTTATTGCATATTAAAATGAACATAAACATATGGAATGGATATCTCTAAGGGCCAACTTTTCTAAAATGGATAACATCAACATTAATTTTCATAATAAATAGCTGTCCACCTTCAATCCAATGTAATCATGTTTGCATTCCCCTATTGCATGACCTTTCAAATCAAAAATGACCTCAGATGTGTGAAAAAAAAAATTACTTGGCTGAGAGTATGTGCAAAAAATCTCTCTTAAAATCATTTAAAGTTTTTTCTGAAACTATTGTTCAAAATATGATTTTGTTAAATGCATAATTTATATGCAATAGTTCCACCACTGAATGGAAAGGAGACCACCGAAAGCTTCTGAAGATTAATTGGTGGACATTATGAACATAAGTAAAGGGTAAGACAAGAAGATTGCAAAAAATCTCAAAGTATCCAAATATTTGCCTGGGCATTACTGTTGGGATAAGCTGAGTGGTAAGGATGTTATTATTACAATTATGACTTTTAAAAAGACACATTTGGCCTGATATCGGGATAGGAAGGGTTTAGAGGGATATGGGCCCAATGCAGGCAAATGGGACTCACCCAATATGCCAACTTGGTCAGCATGAATAAGGTGGACCAAAGGGCATGTTGTATAGCTCTGTGCCTCTATTCTAGATACTGGTAACTCACTGGTTAGAAATGCACTATGTGAATGACCCATACCACACTTATGAAAGCAATTCCAGTTAAATTATAGGAGATTTTGTTGACATTGTGTGAAATAATTTATCTTCACTCAACAACCCTCGTTCATAGGGGACACTTTTAAGTAAATAAATTGACAGGATTGAGAGTTAAACTATGCCAAGAATGGTATCAAAGAAAGATGAACAATAAGTTGTTGCTTTATTCAAATAAATACAAAGTGGTTTTCATTTATGTTGATTAGGCGACAGAAGGAAACTGGAAGAGTAATGATGGGCAAACTGACTTAAGTAGTAGTATCTACCATAAAATAAGGATATGTGAAAATTGACAGATGTATGTATTTTTTGCAATGAAAAGGCAATAGTTATAATTTATAATATACAACATAATGGGCCTTTATGTTTTGCATTGGTAGGAGCTACTTTACACCAAAATGTCGCTTAGATTAGTTGGTATTAGTTTACAAGGAGAGTTTGGGCAAATTTGGATTGTTTTCTCTGGAGTGCTGAAGATTGAGGGGGAGACATGGTAGAAGTAGATAAAATAATGAGAGACATGGTAGACAGTCAGAACCTTTCCCTAGGGTGGAAATATCAAATACTAGAGAGCATAGGTTGAACTTGCGACGGGGAAAGTTTAAAGATGTGCATGGCAACATTTTTTTGCACAGAGGGTGGTGGATGCATGGAACATGCTGGCAAGGGGGCAGATACAATAGTGGCATCCATTGCTAATGGAATCAAGGGGTATGGGGAGAAAGTAGGAACAGGGTACTGATATTGGATGATCTTGCTTCTTGGTTACTTGGTCCTCCAAAATATTCCAACTGGAATTTAAACTGGAGGTGGTGAAGGGAGGGGTTTAGCCAGAGAGGGTTATTGGGAAGAAATTAGTTGCATCTGGCTGGGCAACCGTGGTTTGGTGGAGATTATTCCATGCTTTAATAGTGCGTGGGAAGAACGAATTGCTGTATCATATTGCCATGATCATATTGAATGGCGGTGCTGGCTCGAAGGGCAGAATGGTCTACTCCTGCAACTATTTTCTATGTTTTCAAAGATGCTTTAAGATAGGCACATGGATGGATCTGCGGGGAATTGAGGGATCTGGATCAGGTGTAGGCAGAAGAGGCTGATTTGCCTTGGTATCAGGGATATTGTGGACTATAGGGACTGTTGCTGTGCTGTACCTTTCTATGATCTACGTATAATTCCAGATTAGTTCCATGAACTGATTACAAAAAGATGTGCGAGAAGCCAGTAAATAAAACATTGGTTGTGGTGCCCAGGACTGTAAAGACTCAAAGTATTGTTTTTTTTTTATTTAAAAAAGAAGCAATGTTGCCTGCAGTGGGGAGAGCAGAATGGGTTAAAAAAAAAAATGCGCTCCCCATCCTTCTCCGAGGAGCCGAACACACGCCCCTCCACGACTCCACCCGGAGAAGCTGCTGTTGAAACGGCTCCGCCGCTCCAGAGGTGGGGACGTCGAGATGAGAATGCTGCCTCACGCCCCAAGGACACAGAAGCATCGGATGTGCATCAATGCCAATTTTTTTTTTTTTTTTTTTTTTTGTAATGAATCCTCAGGTCACCTTTACACATTTGGAGTCCACATTACCTTGTCCCAGACAGTAAAGTGAGCATCCCTTCGTGGAAATAACTAATGTCATCAAACGCTGTGTTAGTTCTGCACACACTATATATATGAAGCTGAATATAATTAGCCGGTTTAAGGGAAACGGCGCCACAGTGTGTGGTTAGCAATGCCTGGAGACCATGGGAGATATACAGGGTGGCGAGAAGTTAAAGTCTGCGGTCTTTCTATCCCCCTGGACCACCCCCGCCGGGAGTTCGGCAGCAGCTGACAGGCACTTCTCCCCACCCCCAGAACAGAGGACAGTTTCCGCTCACTGCGGCCGTATGGCCTCTCCTCCGGAGCTAAACCCTGATTCGCTTTTTGAAGCACGCACTTAACTCTCCGACCCCCGTGCAAAGGGGACGGAGGGGTCAGGAGCACAAAGTGAAAGAGGGACGGCTGCATTGATGACTGGCTGCCTTCCCTTTGAAAGGGGGGGTGTTTGCTAAATAATCTCCAATGTCATTTTTTTGGGAGTGCCTTGTTAGTGGGGATGATCAGGCAACTCATTCGAAGAGGTTCGTGTCATTTGAAGAGGCGACCTTCAATGTCGTGGTCGGAGGTGTGGCGAACGATGCAATGGGGGAGATGTTGGTTAGCTTTGCAGTCGTTATGTACAAGTGTGTTTGCATCAAGTTTAATGGGGGGGGGGGGGGAGAAGTGCGTGATTGTGTGCTAACAGGCAGGTACATGTGCGCTTTGAGTGCATCACGTTTTAACGCCCCAGTTGCAACACTCACCGAAAGTCACTGTATGGGTGGATAACCCAAGCCCCGGCCGACTTCACCCTCTCTTGCTCCCTCTCCACAGCCTTCTGGCTGCCAAACATTCGCAGGGAGAACTTGTTCACCCCGGGCTGCAGCATGGCCCCAAACTGCCTCTGCATGAAGCTCGCCTGGCTGCCGATCTGTTCCCCATCCTCCGCCACAATCTGCTCAGCGCCATCCGATTTCAAGAAGCTGACGGAATTCCTGGTCCGGGGCTGAAGCTGGGACGATTTCCTGCTCGACACGGCGGAGAAAACCACTTTGTTGTCCTTCTTGTCCCCGCTGTGGGTGGAGCCCCCTCCCTCCATGTCTGCCTTGGTCTCCTCGCCCTTGTTGGGCTCTGCCCTGCTGATGGACGACTGGCTTCCTCGGGTCACCCTGCAGTCGCCGTTCGTGTTGCATTTCATGTTCACCACCGTCTCCACCTCTCCCTGCCTCGGCTCCCCTGGCTTGCCCTCACCGCTGTGGTGCCCCCGGCCTCCTCCCCCACCCGGGGGCGAAGGCATCGCCTTCATCCTGATGCTTTTGCTGCCACTGTCCTCCTCGTTGTCTTCCTCCTCGTCCATGATGCTGCCTTTGGGATCTGTCTGCTGGGGTAGGCTGTAGAGCCGCCTTCGCATGGCGGGACGCAATCTGTCCATGGGCGCTCATAGGGTTGCGAGAGGTAAGCTTTGACGTCTTATGGGCAGGGTGTACGTGACATTTTTGTTCAAGCGTGGAGCCGGGGACGTGGTGCCCTCTGCTTTCCTTCTCTAGAAGGTGAACAGACCCGGCAAGCTGTATCTTAGAAGGAGGTTCCTAAATCCCTGCCCACTATCGATCTTAAGGTGGCCGGTTTCAACTTAGATTAGATAAGGGTGGGGGGAGAGGTCACGAACATGTTTCGGACGCAGGTATTCTCGAGGGCTGGTCTTCTGATGCAAATTGCCCGCAATACTTTTTTTTTTTTTTTTTTGCAAGCGACAATTTGGGATTACCTGCGAAAAGGGGAATCTTTTATTTAATTAAAGGTAGGGCTGTATTACCTAGCGCCCTCACGCGTGCGCTTAACATTGGCCGCGTTTCACACAAACGAAAGGGGTCCGTTTACAATTTTTTTTCCAACACTTGCGAAATGTAGCGAATTCACCCAGAGCTTGGGCGCAGGCGGAACCAACCACCACCCAGAAAGTGCACGGGAAATCTTCCACAAGCTTTGCCAAGTGTAATTTTAAAATTCAATCCACGCCCTCTCTAAAATTAATTGATTTCATTCTTGGTAACAGCAAGAATTTTGTCGGTGATCTGGGTCTGAGATTTTAGGGGGTTGGTTGCGAACTTGATTGAAATCACGGTGTATGTGAACACACACAGACAGAGGGTAATGATATTTTTTTTAAGAAGGAACTGCAGATGCTGGAAAATGGAAAATCAAAGGAAATAGGTAACGTTTCTAACGTTGCCTATTTCCTTCGCTCCATAGATGCTGCTGCACCCGCTGAGTTTCTCCAGCACTTTTGTCTACCAGAGGGTAATGATGACTGGAGCAAAATCACTACTGTTGAATGAGAGCTGCATTTCCTTAAAGCACCGCTACTGGTATAAAGACAAACCGGTCTCGGAAATCATCCCGTTACTATGCTTGAATTATTAACATCATCTTATCGTTAGTCATTTGCAAACAAGTGTTTGCTTAATGCTTCTGCAGGTGACGGAGTTCAGTCCTCTCCCTGGACTCTCCGCACTCACCAAGGTAAACGCTTCACTTCATGGCGACAGAACAGGTCATCATGAAGTTATCCCTCTCATTATTCCCTGTGCCCCTACTCCCAAACCCAGTAGAGAGTAGGGGCACAGTAGTTTTGTACCTGCCAGCATAACATAACGTGCTGGAGGAACTCAGCGGGTCAGGCAGCATATGCAGAGGGAAATGGACAGAAAACGTTTTGGGTCGAGAACCAGACTGATTGGAGATTTGGGGGGGGGGGGGGGGGGGGGGTGTTGAAAGCAGGAAAGAGAGCCAGGGGTGGCACAAAGCTTGACAAGTCATGTGTGAATACAGATAACAGGGTGGATTAGCAGATGGGGTAAGAATCTATGTCCAGAAGGTACAACCTCAGAATAAAATGACATACTTTTAGAAAGGGGATGAGGAGGAATTTATTTAGTCAGAGGGTGGTAAATCTGTGGAATTCATTGCCACAGACGGCTGTGGAGGCCAAGTCATGTGGGTATTTTTAAGGCAGAGATTGACAGATACTTGAATGGTAAGGGTGTGAAGGGTTATGGGGAGAAGGCAGGAGAATGGGGTTGAGGGGGAATGATAGATCAGCCATGATTGAATGGCGGAGTGGACACAATGGGCCTCCTCCTGCTCCAGTGTCTTATGAACATTGATGAGGCAAGCGATATGTACAGCTGGAGGGAGGGATGTGGATGGAACGGGATGGGGGACATAAGGGAGGAAATGGGGATTCGGGGGTGGGAGATGAATGAAAGAACGAGAAAGGCGATGCGGGATACGGTGGGAGAAATGGGAGTGTGACTGGGAGTGGAGACACAGTGAATAATGAGAGGATAGGGGAAGTGTTACTTGAAATTGGAGATTCGATGTTCATACTGATGAGTTGTAAGCCCAACCCCAACAGGTACTTCATATAACGCTATGCCTGCTTCAGGTTCATAGTCTCCATTAATCTGCCCAAAATATACTGTTGGTCGTGCGTTATCTTATTTTTACAATGTTTATCTGTACATTCCAGCTTCAATTCATGTTGTACATTGAAAGAAATCTACAAGGCCATGTGGACTACTGAGGTCACAGTAAATAAAAATGCCTCGTTTCAATGTTTTGTTTAGGAGCCCAAAGATTGTGGATGATCAGCCATAATCACAGTGAATGGCGGTGCTGGCTTCAAGGGCTAGAAGGCTTACTCCTGCACCTATTGTCTATTGTCTATTATCATGAACCAGAATGTTTAAGAAGTTTAAATTATTAGGTAACTTTTTGAGTTTAAGCTTTTCGTTCAGACCGAAAGGTCTGAATGACAATAAAGGAATCTGAATCTGAATTTAAGCGATTTTAAATATTGCAAAGCTTTTCCATGATCAAAATGTAAGCCATGCTGTGAAATCTCTCTCATTGTTATTTTTCTAATTATGTAAATGATGCATTTCTACATCAATGTTGTATGTGCAGGTTAGGTGAAACCCACTCGAGATTATCAGAGTCCAGTGCAGGGAACACGCTTCCAGGGTTGGTGGTGGTGGACAGGCATGATAGTGGCATTTAAGAGGCTTTTAGATAGGCACGTGGATATGCAGGGAATGGAGGGATATGAATTATGTGCAGGCAGACGAGAATAGTTTAAATTAGCAGGAATGTGTAGGAAGGCCACTGCAGATTCTGGTTTAAACCGAAGATAGACACAAAATGCTGGAATAACTCAGCGGGACAGGCAGCATCACTGGAGAGAAGGAATGGGTGACGACCCAAAACATCACCCATTCTTTCTCTCCAGAGATGCTGCCTGTCCCGCTGAGTTACTCCAGCATTTTGTTTCTCGCTTCAGTTTAAATTAGCATCATATTCAGCATGGACATCATGGGCTGAAGGAGCTGTATGTTCTTTATTTGACGTTAAAATGCACAATATCTCTTTCCTGTCTTTTAGGTCAATTAATCTATAATAAAACTGCAAGTATATCTCCACTGTCCCGAATTCTTCAGATTGTAGCGTATATTATAACATATTTATTAATTTACAATGAATTTTGCGAGTCACACCAGCATTTATTGTTCATCTCTAACAAAAAGGGGGGCAATTAAGAGTCAACTACATTGTTGGGCTTTGCAAGAAGATAATAATAGGCAAGATTAGTGTAGATTAGTTTAGTTTATTGTCACGTGTACCGAGGTATAGTGAAAAGCTTTTTGTCGTGCAGTAACCAATCAGCAGAAAGACTATACATGATTAGAATTGAGCTGGCCACAGTGTATGGATACAGGATAAAGGGAATAATGTATACATAAGGATGGTAGATTTTCTTCCCTAAAGGATTTCACCCAGATTACTGTTACTGTCACTATTACTGGAAGACAAACACTGGAAGTTTGTAACAGTTATTGGAGACATGCCAAATTTCCTCCGTTGGGCATGGAACTACATCTGGGCTAGACTAAATAAGGATGGTAGATTTCCATTCCTGACAGATTTCAACCAGATTGAACTATTACTGATAATTTGATTTAGTTTTCAGGTTTATTTAATTACCTGGATTTAAATTCTCCAGCTTTCTTGATGGGAGTTGAACGTGCATTCAGACCAGTGGTCTCATCTTCTCATCCAGTAGCAGTTCTAATCTGCTAATGGACTTAATACTTAGCAAGGTTTAGAATTATCCATCATTTCCTAGAAATATATTATAACGTTTGAATACATGCTCTCGTTCTCCCTTTCATACTAAAAGTTCCCAGTGATGTTTAGTTAGGCAGCTTTCTAGCAGATTAGAAGGATGACATGCATGTACAACAAGCATTTTAATACTGTGAGATAAGGCTATTATTATGGCCGATCCACTCAGCAGCAAATCTAACTCGATTATGCATTGCTGGGTAGCAATCCTTTTGAATGAACATTAATCTTTTCCCCATTCATTTCTCCAGCACTCGTTTTTCAGTTAAAAGTAATTTAGGTTTTCCAGATTGATTGAACAGCAAATATACTGTCCAAAGTAGGTCTGATGGAACAGCGTTTAGTGGAAGACAATATTTAGATATTCCTTTTATTAGAAAAGCTTTTTTTGATTTGGTTCACTATATTTTAGTGTGCTTAATCCACATGGTGCAATGTGCTTGATGTGAAATTCATCTGTTAAATAACATTTTCATTTAATGTTTATTGTAATATTCTGTCCATGGTGGTGCAGCAGTAGAGTTGCTGCCTTACAGCGCTTGCAGTGCCGGAGACCCAGGTTCAATCCCGAATACGGGTGCTGTTCGTACGGAGTTTGTACATTCTTCCCGTGACACTACAAAGCTGTAGAGGTATGTAGGTAAATTGCCTTGGTAAATGTAAAAATTGGCCCTAGTGTGTGTAGAATAGTGTTACTATACTGGTTGGCGCAGACTTGGTGGGCCGGATGGCCTGTTTCTGCACTCTATCTCTAAAGCTAAAAACTAAACTAAAAAAGTAAACTTATCTTACAAATAATTGCCTTGAGAATAATGCTTTACCATGTATGGTCTTTATTAATACACCAAATAAAAGTACCTAATGAGTGCAAAAAGTGCTTTGGAAATCAAAATCAGTTCAGTTTAGTTTATTGTCATAGTGAAAAACTTTTGTTGCGTGATGTCCAGTCAACGGAAAGACAAAACATGATTACAATCGAGCCATCTACAGTATATGGATACATGATAATCATTTTTCTGTAGGTACATGATCTACAAATAATGTCCTACATGGAACCAGGTCACAGTTTTCAGGCTCCTGTACCTTCTTCCCAATGGTGGCAGCGGGATGAGAGTGTGGCCAGGGTGTTGCAGTTCTTTAATGATATCGGCTGCCATTTTGAGGTAATTTAATCCAACACTAGTAAGCATATACCTGTATGACTAGGTTCAGGGACAGGCACTGTTATCAGACGATTGAGTGGTCCCCCCATAGATAATAGCTCAATTGCTAATGTCAACCCTGAGGTTGCTTTGTGCCTTTAAAAAAAAAATGAAATGATATGTGGCCATGAAAGGTGGGTGGGGTTTGGCCATTTAACAGTGGATGTCAGAGAGGACAAACAGCCTGTTCCTCACCCTATGTTCTTGGGTGAAACTTTGCACAACCATGTACTCTGCCATCTAGTGGCAGGGCTGAGAAGAAGCAATATTTCAGTGGAATTCCCCGAGCCTTTGACATCAAGCGTCAAGTGAAGTCAAGAAAGCTTAATCATTACATGTATCTGCAAGGGAAGAATTAAATTCTTACTCAATATGCATTACAATAAATTAATAACGGCAATTGTAGGTAACCATAGTAGTGTAAAGCAAAAAGCAACCAAAAACACAGTCCATAGAAGATTGTAATTGGTGAAAGTGTTTAGTGTGGAGCTTTCAAGAGCCTGATGGTTGCTAGGATATGTACCTCCTTTCTCCATTGGCAGTATTGAGATGAGAGCATGGCGGGGTAGTGTGGGTCGTTGGATATTGGCTGCTTTTTTGAGGCAGTGCCTCCTACAGGTCATAAGGTCATAGGAATAGGAGTAGAATTAGGCGATTCGGCCCATCAAGTCCACTCCACCATTCAGTCATGGCTGCTCTATCTCTCCCTCCTAACCCTATTCTCCTGCCTTCTGATACCTGTTCTCAATATAATCAAAATCATGTGTCACAGGTCTAATTTTTACTCGAGTATTGCTTTTGATTGTTAGATTCTGCATTGAAATACAGTAAATAAAACAAATATTGATAACGCTTCACCGCACCTGTTTTCAACGCATCACTTATATTTTCTGCAACAGCTACAGCTCAAAATACATGTCAGTTTTCTGATCAAGTAGGTCCACTCTAGCTAATTGTGGGCTGTGAACTTTAACACTGTGAAGCCGCGGTCTCCGGTAAGAAGCGGCTGACTCGGGAGCTCCATGCCGTGGAGTGTTCCGATCCGTCCCGACGCCGGAGTTTCCATCATCCCGACAAGAGGGCTTGAACAGCGGACCATCGTCAACGGCAGTGCTGAGGGTTCAAAAGCCCCGACCACCACAGGTGAACAAAGGAGGAAGATGACTGAACTTTATTGCCTTCCATCATATTGAGGAATGTTAATTCCACTGTGGTGGATGTTTGTGATAAACTTTATTTTATGTGCTGTGTGCATTTTTGCTTTTTACTTAGTTTGGCTGTATGGTAACTCAAATTTCACTGTGACAATTAAATTGGCATGTGACAATTAAATTGAATCTTGAATCTTGAACAAATCAAAGTTCTAATTTGACATTCTCTTTGAATGAAGTTATTCAATCTGCAATAATTATGCATTTAAAATTTGAACACTTAGATATCCATAAGCAGTTGTCATAAATTTAAGATGAGGGATAGAATTAGAGTCGATTTTTCTACACCCAGTGATTATTTGAAATCTGGAAAGTGCTGAGTGAGAGGGAAGTGGTGGAGACAGGTACTCTCCCAACATTTAAGTAGAAAATAGAACAATATAGTGTTGGGACAGGCCCTTCACCCCACAATGCCCATGCTGCAAATGACGCCAAATTAAACTAATCCTGTCTGCCTGCACATGATCCATATCTCTCCGCTCCCTGCAAATCCATGTGCCTATCTAAAATTGCCGCTATTGTATCGGCTTTCATCACCAACCCTGGCACTGTGTTCCAGGCACCCACCACTATTCATGTAAAATACTTCACCCACACATCCCCTTTAAACTTTACCCCACTCACCTTGAAACTGTGTCCTCTAGTATTTGATATTTCCACCCTGGGGGAAAAAAGATTCTGACTGTCTTCCTTATCTGTGCTTCTCATATTTTTATAAGCTTCAAAGCGGACTCCTCCGCTCAGCCTTTGAATGAACTCTTGAAACTCCATGGCATAGAAAGCATCGCACAGAATGCTGGAAACCGGCATTAGTATAGATAGATGCTTGAGGGCCAACACGAACATGGTGGGCTGAAGGGCCTGGTTCCCTGCTCTACAACTCTATGATTCTGTACTTTACAGCACAGTTTGCAGGATGCATTTTGTTGATATGAGACATCAAATCTAACCAACAATGGTAAGAGAGAGAGAGTGATCTGGAATGCAAGTTCTAAAAGGAAGATGGAGGCAGAAACCTACACAGCTGTTGGATGATACAGTGGCACAGTGGTGGAGCTGCTGCCACACAGCGGCAGAGACCAGGGTTCGATCCTGACCTCGGGTGCTGTCTGCGTGGAGTTTGCACCCATTCCCTATGACTGCATGGGTTTCCTCCGGCTGCTCCGGTTGTCTCCCACTTCCCAAAGACAGGCGACCTTGTTGGTTAAATTGATCTCTGTAAAATTGTCCCTCGTGTGTAGGGAGTGGATGTGACAGAGAGATAACATAGAAATAGTGTGACTGATGCTCAACGAGGGCTGAAGTATATGTTTCCACGCTGTATCTTTCAATTCCATTCAATTCAATTTAAACGTATCTGGATGGATTACAAGGCCATAGACAGAGAGCTGGGAGGTGGGTCAGCCCGAATAACTCTATTTCAGCTGAGATATGAGATGATGCAGTGTTACACATTGCGTTCTATTGAACTGCAGTGATTCTGTCATTCTGATTTAAGTGATACATGATGATTTGAGTCAATCACAAGCTTCATCCAATAGATTTCTGACCCTTGAGGTACATGATTTCTGAAGAGATTTTACTTTATAACTGATGCACCAGCCCAGGGTGGGGAACCTTTTCATGTTGGAATGCCGCATTAACAGCTGTAATCTAATAAGGCCACATCCAAGAAACTTCAATTAGATATACTTCAAAATGTACATTATTTTGTTAAAATAGCCCTCATGACTTACTAATGTTTTAATTGTGGACGTCAGTCGGGGAGGATTATTTAATTGAATCTTCTTTTACTCTTTGGAATTTTAAATAGGTTAATTTTAAGATTAAAATTAAAATAATAAAAGATGAACAAAAACATATTAATAAAAATAAAATGATTTGTTCTACAAAATTTGGATTCATTCAAAAGGCCGCACTTAATGGCCTTGAAGGCCGCATGTTCCCCACCCCTGCTCCAGCCAATATTATATCCAATGGTGTAATGATGGAAGCTTAAGACTGAGAGAGGATGAAATGATATATTTTGTTCTAATTTTGTTCTAGTTTTGTGTGAGAAAATGACCCAGATCTACGGCGAGTCGTTGTGGAGTCTGTAATACCCATTCTGGTGTTATATATGTTACAACAACCATCTTACATTCTTCTCCCCACTGCTTCATAATTCATAATTCATTCCTTTCTCCATAATCCCAGACACCCTTACTAATCAAATCTCCACCTTAAAAATATCTATTGGCCTGGGCTCCAGAGCCGCCTGTGGCAATGAATTGACAATGCTATGGCAGTGCTCACTGGCTGGCTCAGGCCTGGAGCAATCTATGTGAGTCTAATGCGAGTCTCTTTCAGCAGATTGACCTGAAGGTGCCTATCTCCTCATTAGGGTATGGATGCTTACTGCCACACAGTGGCTGCATCTGACCTTGGACTGTAGTTCACATGCTCTCATTGCCATGGTTAGCTCCCTCTTGGTAAAGCTAGCTTGGTTACTGACATGGAACAGACTATGTAGAAACAAAGAACTGCAGATGCTGGTGTACAAAAAAAGACAGAAACTGCTGGATTAACTCAGTGGGTCAGGCAGCATCTCTGGAGAGCACGGATAAGTGATGTTTCGCGGTCGGGACCCTTCCACGGACTCAATCTTCCTAAGTCCCGAACCCTATATCGCCCATCTATGTTCTCCAGAGATGCTGCCTGATCCACTGAGTTAGTCCAGCATTTTATGTTTTTGCTTTAATGGGACAGACTATTTTGGCTTCCATGGCACAATGAGGAGCACTGAGGGCCCTATTATGACATATCTCCATACCAGTTCTACGAAGGCACCCATGTCTGTAGCTCTCGTGCAGTATTAGTGAATTGTAAAATAATTGTGAAATATGTAAAAATCCATTTTTATCCACGTTGAATATTATCATTTTACAATGAGCAGAATTTACATTAAATGAGCCCATGTGTCTCACCTTTGGAAAATTTAGAGCCCTGTTTGTTACCTCTGCAAAGTAAATAATTTAGTTTAGCTACATAGCATGGAAACAGACCTTTCGGTCCACTGAGTCCACACCGACCAACGATCATCCAAACACTAGAATGACTATATTTCTCTTATTCTCTTTTACTTCTCTTTTGATTCCTCCATTTTCCTCCACAAGGCGTTATGGGGACACGCATGGGCCCCAGCTACGCTTGCCTCTTTGTTGGGTACGTCGAACAATCCTTGTTCTCGGGTACCAGGGCCCCATCCCCGACCTCTACCTCCGTTTCGACGACTGCTTTGGTGTCACTCCTGCACCCACACACAACTGACTGACTTATTCATTTCACCACCAACTTCCATCCGGCACTCAAATACACTTGGACCATTTCCGACACTTCCCTACCATTCCTTGACCTCACATCTCTATTGCAGGTGATACGCTCCTGACCGCATCCACTACAAACCTACTGACTCCCACAGGGACTACTCTTCCTCCCACCCTGCTTCCTGTAAGGACTCCATCCCCTATTCCAATTCCCCGTCTACGCCGCATCTGCTCCCAGGATGAGGTGTTTCCACACCAGGATCACAAATGGCCTCATTCTTCAGAGAACGGGGATTCCCTCCCCCACTATTGATGAGGCTCGCACCATGGTCTCCTCCATACCCCGCAACACTGCCCTCGCTCCCCATTCCCCCACTCGCAAACAGGGCAGAGTCCCCCTGGTCCTCACCTTTCACCCCCAGCGGCAAATACAACATATAGTCCTCCGCCAGTTTCGGCCACCTCCAACGTGACCCTCCACCCGCCACATCTTCCAATCTCCCCCCTGTCTGCCTTCCGCAAAGACCGCTCCCTCCGCAACTCCCTTGTCCTTTCTTTCCCTCCCCTCCCACTTACCCCTTCCCCGGGCAGCAACCGCAAGAAATGCAACACTTGTCCTTCACCTCCCCCCTCCACTCCTTTCAGGGACCCAAGCAGTCCTTCCAGGTCCGACAGAGGTTCACCTGCACTCCTCCAACCTCATCTACTGCATCCGCTGCTCCAGATGCCAGATCTATATCGGTGAGACCAAGCGGAGGCTTGGCGATCGCTTCGCCGACACCTCCGCTCGGTCCGCAATAACCCAACCCGACCTCCCGGTGGCTCAGCACTTCAACTCCCCCCCATTCCACATCCGACCTCTCGGTCCTGGGCTCCTCCATGAGCAACACCGCAAGCTGGAGGAACAGCACCTCATATTCCGCTTGGGGAGTCTGCATCCTTTGGGCTGATATTGAATTTTCTCAATTCTGTTAACCTTGTGTCTCCTCCCTTCCCACCTCTCCCTCAGCCCTGGGCCCTGGCATTCCCTCTATCTCTATCTCTCCCACCCTAGTCGCACAGCTTCTCTTTTCACACACAAACAGCTTACAATGGCTTGTTCATTTATCAGATACTTTTTTGCATATCTTTCACTCATTGTTCCTTATCTCTCCATCACCGTCTATATCTCTCGTTTCCCTGATCCCTGACCAGTCTGAAGAAGGGTCTCGACCCGAAACGTCGCCTATCTCCTTCGCTCCTTAGATGCTGCTGCACCGCTGAGTTTCTCCAGCTTTTTGTGTACCCTCGATTCTCCAGCATCTGCAGTTCCTTCTTTTAAACACTAGAATGACTAGATCTATGTTATCCCACTTTCACATCCTACACACTAGGGGCAATTTACAGAGGACAAATAACCAACAAACCTATACATCTTTGGAATGTGGTAGGAAACCGGAGCACTTGGAGAAAGCCCATGTGGTCACAGGGAGAACGACAAACTCCACACAAACATCACCCATAGTCAGGATCAAACTCGTGCCTCTGGAGCTGTCAGGCAATAGCTCTACTGCTGTGCCACTGTTGCAATGGTTCTCTATATCAAGCATGGCACATAGTGCATTGTATTTTTAAAGGGCAAAGCAAATTTGTTTGCTAATTTTCATTTTCTTTTTGTGGCATTACTCCAGATTTCCATTTTTCCATGCTACAGATTCTACTTCTTAGTATTAAAGAATGCTCCTTATTAATTCACAGTACAGTGTTTTAAGTGACTCTGGGTCATTAGTGCGTGGTAGCGATCTGGGCAACTGGTTGAAAGGACTTTGCGGATAAATGGCTGGAGCATGAAGAGAAGGAACAGCAGGAGAAATAGATTTGCATTTATATATAACCTAATCTTTACACACATCTTCATTTAAAAGACATTTCGACAGGCACATGGCTTGGAAATGTTCAGATAGATATGGGCCAAATGCGTGCAGGTGGGACTAGTGCAAATGGGGCATCTTGGACAGCATGGGCAAGTTGGGCCGAAGGGCCTGTTTCCATGCTGTGTGACTATGACTATCTTCAAAGTGGTTTCATTTAACAGTGAAAGCGGAAGCCTCCATCTCCTCCCTATCTTTGGTTTCCTATGTTTTCCCCTAAAAATTGGTAAAAATGTGAAGCCAATTGCTTCTAAAGTGCACGAAAGATGGATGAAATTTGTGGCCATTTGAGATCTCTATACTCTCCAGTCTTACCTCTTGTTCATTCCCCATTTATGTCACTGAAAGTCTTATGTATTGTTAACTTATCTTTGAAAATTGCTCTCTGCTTGGCTTCAATATTTATGAATGAAGCGTAGACAATAATGAGGGAAGATTTGGACTTGGTCATGCAATGCACTATTTCCACATTTCAAATGACACCAAACTTTGGAATCGTAGTGAACTGTGAGGGGGATAGTAGTGGACTTCAAGGAGGTACACCTTTGAAGTCCATTTGCCACCTATTCCATCAGCCTGTGAAATATGTAGGTGATAGATGGCTAATTAAAGATAATGCTGAGAAATGCAAAGTTTTACATTTTGGTAAGAAAAATGACAATAAGCAACATAAACTAGATAGCTGTAATGATATGCAAACAGGTAATACGGATTTGGATCAATGAATGGAGAAAGAACATGTTTACGTACTAATTATCCTTCAAGCCCGCACATCTTTGAGATGTGGGAGGAAGCCAGGCGGAGCACACGAAGGAGACCCACGCAGTCACAGGGAGAACATACAAAGGCCAGACAGACTGCACCAAGGTAAGGATGGACCCGGGTCTCTGGCGCTGTGAGGCAGTTGCTATACCAGTTGTGCCATTGTACCAATCAATTTTTACAATCACAACGGTACTAAGCCCGAAATAATAATTAGCAGTACAGCAAATATATATTCTAAATAGTTAAGACAGGCACTAAGCTTCAACGAGAAGCAGCTAGGAAATGCAAATGCTGGTTTACAAAAGAAGACACAAAGTGCTGGGGTAACTCAGAGGGTCGGGCAGTATCTCTGGAAAACATGGATAGGAGACGTTTTGGGTCGGGACCCTTCAGACCATTTAGATGCACAGAAACTGGCAGTTGCTCGTCTGAAGATTTTACATCTGACTTTCCTTAATACTGATGAAAAAACAAGAAACCCTCAAACTGAACCCGAAAGGAAAACAAAAGGTGACATTTCGGGTTGGGACCCTTCTCATAGTGCAGCAGGAATCACAGAGGGGGAGCAGTGAGAGAGGGTCTCACAGAACTGCCATCGGAGATGAGAACGGCTACCTTGTAGGCTACCAAAGTAGGCTACCTTGAGATTACCTTCCTTGAAGTCCCAATCCAAAACATTATCTATCCATGTCCTCCAGAGATGCTGTCAGACCCACTGAGTTACTCCAGCACTTTGTGCCTTCTCTACTAAGCTTTGCACGTTTCCTCAACTGCTCGTCATGGCACTCGCACGATGGCCTGGACTGGAGGTTTGGGTTCCGAGGGCCACCGTCGCAAGTTCAGCTTCTGTTCAAGGTGAAGCTCGAGCTCCTCAACCACAGGGCCATTCCACTAGGGTCTTGCTCTACACCTGGCGGCACAGTGGCTCAGCGGTAGAGCTGCTGCCTCACAGCACCAGACACCCGGGTTCCATCCTGACTGCGGGGAGTTTGTCCGTTCTCCCTGTGACCGCGTTGGTTTTCTCCGGGTGCTCCGGTTTCCTCCCACATTCTAAAGATGTGCAGGTTTGTAGGTTAATTGGCTCCTATAAAGTGCCCCGTGTGTAGGATGATATAGAATAGAACTATTGTATGGGTGATCGATGGTCAGCAAGGACTTGGTGAGCCGAGGGGCCGGTTTCCATGGTGTATCTCTAAACTAAACTAATCTAAACCTGGCATCTCCACCGATCTCTCTCCAACCCTTCTCGCTCTCCTGATGCGCTGCGCTTATTCCCTCTCAGGGCAAGCGATGGTTGAGTATCCAAAATCTATCCTATCCATTTACCTGTTTATTTGGTACAAGTTTTTTAAATGTTATTATAGCAGCTGCCTCAACTACATCCACTGGCAGGTCATTCCATACATCCATCGCCCACTCTGTGTGAAGCATTTAACCCTCAGGTTCATATTACATTTTTCCCCTTTCAGAAATCTATATCCTCCGATTCTTGATTCCCTACTCTGGGCAAAAGTTACCCTATCAATTTCCCTCATGATCTTATATACCTCTATAAGAACACCTCTCATCTTCCTGCACTCCAAGAAATACAGTCCTAGCCTGCCCATCCTCTGCCTATAGCTCAGGCCCTCACGTCCTGGCAACATCCTCATTAATCTGTTCTGGAGGGGATGTTTCTTTCAGCATTTCACTATTTGATATGTTTGACAATGAAAACTGAAGCTTGGTCCAAATTGGCAATTAATCTTTGAGTGTCTGCAAAAAAGAGATTTCTCTCTTCAGTCTATTGATGTGCTGTGAACTTCTAACTCTCCATCAACTGTCAGCATTGTGTGAGAGTTAGAAGTCTATTTCAGGATTTTATTTTCAAGCGAGTGAAATATCTAACACCTCCCCCGTCTAATTGCCTCCCAAATAACATTCATATTTCCTCGTGCACAAACCAGGCAGATTCGGAGGCAGCACAGTGGCGCTGCAGTAGAGTTGCTGCCTTACGGCGCCAGAGACCCGGGTTCGATCCTGACTACAGGTGCTGACTGTACGGAGTTTGTACGTTCTCCCAGTGACCACTCATTTCCTCCCCCACTCCAAAGACGTACAGATTTATAGGCTAATTGGCTTCAGCAAAATTGTAAATTGTCCCTAGTGTTACTGCCAGTGTTATTCACGTTATTCCCTTTATCACGTATCTGTAAACTGTGGATGGCTTGCTTGTAATCATGTATTGTCTTTCCAATGACCACAACAAAAGGTTTTCACTGTACCTACCGAGGTACACGTGACAATAAGCTAAACTAAACTACAGCTTGGAAACAGTCCTTCAGTCTAACTTGTCTATGCCAAAATAAGTGTTTTCCTGAGCTGGTCCCATTTGCCTGTGTTTGGCCCATGTACTTCTCAATCATTCCTATTCATTCACCGGTCCAAATGCCTTCTAAATGTTGCAATTCTACACCACCCACCACTTCTGACAGCTTGTTCCACATACCCATGACCCTCTGTATGAATACGTTGCCCCTCAGACCCCATTTAAATCCTTCCCCCTCATCGTAAGTCTCATATCCAGGAAAACTGATATAGGTGATATTTTGGGTTGGCACTCTTCTTCAGACTGATTAAGGTGGAGGGGAGAGAAAACTGGAAGGGAGGAGGGCCATGTCAAAGCCTGGTGAGTGATAGGTGGATACACGTAGGTGGGGGGGGGGGGGGGGGGGGGGGGGAGTGTTGATAGGCAAATGGTTAAACAAAGGCCGAGATGAAAAATCAAAAGGTGTGAGATAAGAATAGATGAGTTGAAAATTGTGAAGCCAGAAGAAAGAATATAGGTGGAAGAGAAGAAATGGCTGCGAATTGAGGGGGGCACAGAGAAGAGGATATAAAACGAAGATTGTTTGTAGGTTAGTTGCCTTAGAGAATTCGATGTTCATACCGTTAGTTTGTAAGTTTGATTTCCCACTGCAAAACCATGCTGATTATCCCTAATTGATCTTTGCCTGTCCAAATGAAGTTTGATCCTGTCTTTCAAAATCCCCTACTGTAACTCCCACCATTGATCACAGACTCCCCAGCCTGTAGTTCCTCGGCCTGACCTCACAGCCTTTCTTAAAATAAAGGCATTTAGCCACAGCTCAGTCCTCCCGTAACTCAACCACGTCTAACGGCGATATAAATATCTCTTCCAAAGCCTCAGAAATGACTTCACTAGCATCCCACAATATACAAGCATACTATTAGTCAGAATCAGAATCAGAATCACACTTTATTCACCAAGTATGTTTTGTAACATACGAGGAATTTCATTGGCCAGGTCAGTTATACAATTAAAAGTAACAGATCACTTCAAAAACACATTTTCTTTTAATATAGGCGCGATTCTTCTCTCTCCAACAAATTTGAAGAACACACTATATGATAAAAATCTGATTATTCACAGCACTCTATGAATCTGGAGACGAGGAAAATCAACTTTTAAACAGAAGAAATTTATCTCTTCTTTCACCAATAGCCAATAACCCTTTGTTTAAGCCATCTATTATAGATGAAACGGTTACATATTGGGAAAGACTAGGAATAAAAAAACTTGGAGATCTTTACGAGATGGGAAGTTTTCTCTCATTTCAGGAATTGCAGTCGAAATATCACCTGAAAGGTAATCAATATTTTTGATATCTTAAATTCGAGACTGTCTGAAAACATATACCCAAGACTACCAAACTTTGCTGCCAGATATAGTAGACGAATATATGAATAGAAATTCAGAGTCAAACAATTTAATATCATATTTGTATAATACCCTTCTAAATATAGAAATCCCATCGTCAGAAGTAATTAGAAGAGACTGGGAAGAGGAACTAGGCCTAAAAATTCTAAAAGACAGATGGGAATAAAACCTTTCATATATACACAATTGTTCGATTAACGTTAGACAAACGTTATTCAATATAAAATACTGCATAGACTCTACTATTCAAAGTCTAAACTGAATAAGATCTTTCCAAATGTATCTCCTATTTGTGACAAAGGTCTCCTTCAAGAAGCAACTATAACGCATTCCTTCGCCTCTTGCATAAAATTACATAACTTTTGGAGAATTTTTTTGAAATTCTCTCAAAAACATTAAAAACAAAATTGGACGATCGGACCTCGCGTCGGGGCTGGTCGAGCCTTCCGCGATGTTGGAGTCCCCGACTCAGCCTCACCCGAGACTGTGAGCCCTTGATGTTAAAGTCCGCGGTGGGAGTGATCCCAGGCAAGGGATCAGCTCCGATGTTAAGTCCACGCCCTGCAGTGGGGCTCACGACAGTCCGAGGATGGTGACGTTTTGGGTAGAGAACCTTCTTCAGACTGATGTGGGGGTGGGGGTGCTGGAAGAAGAAAGGAAGAGGCAGAGACAGTAGGAGAGCTGGGAAGGGGAGGGGAAGGAGGGAAAAAGCATGGAGTACCTGAAATTGGAGAAGTCAATGATCATACTGCTGGGGTGTAAACTACCCAGGCGCAATATGAGGTGCTGCTCCTCCAATTTGCGGTGGGACTCACTCTGGCCATGGAGGAGGCCCAGGACAGAAAGGTCAGATTTGGAAAGGGAGGAGCAGTTGAAGTGCTGGGCCACCAGGTGATCAGGTTGGTTAATACGAGGAGTGCAGAGGTGTTGGGCGAAGTGATAGCCAAGTTATGTGTTGTGGTTAGTCCAAGCCTGCGCTTGGTCTCACCGATATAGAGTAGTTGACACTTAGAACAGCGAATGCAATAGATTAAGTTGGAGGAGGTGCAGGTGAACCTCTGCCTCACCAGGAAAGACTGCTTGGGTCCTTGGATGTAGTCGTGAAGGGGGGGGAGGTAAAAGGAAAAAGTGGAGCATTTGTGAGAGCGATTTCCTGCGATTGCAAGGGAAAGTGCCGGAGAGCGGCGTGGGATTTGGGGAGGGTTTGACAAACTGACCAGGAAATTACAGAGAGAGCGGTCTCTGCAGAAAGCCAAAATGGGAGGAGATGGGAAGATGTGGCCAGTGGTGGGATCCCGTTGGAGGTGGCAAAAATATTGGAGGATTATCTGTTGTGCTTCACCCAACATTAACCAACCTGATCTCTCGGTGGCTCAGCACTTCAACTCCCCCTCCCACTCTGAATCCAATCTTTCGGTCCTGGGCCTCCTCCTTGGCCAGTGTGAGTCCCACCTCAAATTGGAGGAGCAACACCTCATATTTCGCTTGGGTAGTTTACCCCAGCAGTATGAACATTGACCTCCAATTTCAGGTAGTCCTTGCTTTCTCCCTCCTTCCCAGCTCTCACACAGCCTACTGTCTTCGCTTCTTCCTTTCTTCTCCCCCCCCCCCCCCACCCACAACTCCCACATCAGTCCGAAGAAGGGTCTCGACCCGAAACAACGCCTAGTCCTTCGCTCCATAGATGCTGCCGCACCCGCTGAGTTTCTCAGCATTTTTGTCTACCCTGGAGAATTCAAGGGGATTTGGACAAGAGAATGTTTCTCTGGATAGTTCAAACCATTGGCCTTCAAAAAGTAATGGTGGTGCAGCGGTAGAACTGCTGCCTCACAATGCCAGTGACCCGGGTTCGATCCTGACTACGGGTGCTGTTTGGACAGAGTTTGTACGTTTTCCCCGTGACCGCGTGGGTTTTTACTCCAAATGTTCCGGTTTCCTTCCACTTTCCAAAGATGCGCAGGTATGCAGGATAATTTGCTCTGTAAAATTGTAAATTTCCCATAGTGTGTGGGGTAGTGCTTGTGTTTTGGGGTTCGTGGTCAGTGTGGACTCTGTGGGCCGAAGGGGCCTGTTTCGCGCTGTATCTCTTAATTAAACTAAAGGACTAAACTACTTGAACAAACTTTATTCGGTTTCTGCCCCCTTGATAGCTCTTTACCTTGGCTAAAAAAAAAATGTTTTACTCTGAGTAAACAAATTATAATTCTGTTCGGTGAATCAACAGTTCACACTGTGAGCTGAAGTATTTTTTGTACATTAATATTATCCTAGCTGTTTGGATGCATTATCCGAAGCATTCAAGTGTGAAGTAGAAGTCAAACTCTGCCTCAGTAGTTCATGTGACGTGAACTCCAGTGATTTAGCCCATGTTAATTATTAAATGCACGCAAAAATTCTCCTGCACTTACATTAGCTGTATTCTTTGTACCTGCTCCAAAAACACACTGTGTTCTTCAAAGGAAAATGCACCATGTTCTTAAATTCAGATTATTTTATTGTCGTATGCACCAAGAGGCAACAAAATTCCTTGTTCACAGAATAAACGACACACATATAGTAATGATAAATACAACAAGAAACAAAAGGACGAGTGCAAAACAGCAGAATGGAACAATCCTAAAAAATGCAAAATATAATAATAAAGTCAATAATTGAATACCTATGGAAATGAGGTAATTAAGAGTAAGAGTATGTGGCGGCACCTCTGGTAATTGGTTCAGGAGCCTGAGGACATTGGGGAAGAAGCTATTCTTAAGTTTGGATGTCTGGGCTTTCAAGCTCCTGTATAATAAGATCTCAATGGAAAGCTGGGTGCTTTTTGGTACAAGGAATTGCTGATCAATTCTTTGGGTACAAAGAATTGATCAGCAGTGCACTAATCATATCCCTGAGAGATATTGCTGTATCCAAATTGGGAAATGCAATTGACAGCATCATTAAATGTCTTGAAGCAGTCATAGTCATAGTATCATAGAGCGTGAAAACAGGCCCTTTGGCCTAACTGTCCACGACACCAAATTGCCTCAACCACACTAGTTAAATCCCACCTGCAGCATTTGGCCATATCTTAACTATCCGATCCATGTACTTGTCCAATTGCTTTTTAAACTTTTGATAGTACCTACCCAACCACCTCCCGCGGATTCTCATTCCATATACTACCACCATTTGTGTAAGAATGTTGCCCCTCAGATTCCTATTAAATCATTCCCCCTCACCCTTAAACTATTGTTTTTGATTTCCTACTCTGGGTAAAAGACTGTGCATTTACCTATCTATTCCTCTCATGATCTTATACACTCTAGAAAAATCACCATCATCCTCCTGTATTCCAAGGAATAATGTCCTTGCCTGCGCAAACCTCTCCCTATAGCCTCAGTCCTGGCAAATCCTTGTAAATCTTTCTGTAGCCTTTCCAACTACCAACATCTTTCCTAAACATTGACCAAAAGCTGAACAATAGCTGTGGCCTCACCGATGTCTTATATAATAACAATGTAATTTTTTACTCTTTCCATGCTGTTTTGCTCATGCACTCTTTACAAAGCCAGGCCATAGAGAGTTTTGGAGTCCTCTGCTTACCCTCTCTAAATGGACACTTCTTAACAATTGTGCCTCTCAATTTACAATTGTATCCAAGTTAAATTATAATATGGTCTCTCAAATGGCAGTCCCTATGTTATGATAAAAGCAACTCCAAAGGGGGCTTTTCGAACAATTAAAACTCCTACAGAGTGAAACTGAATTTTTTTTTTTGATCAATGCCCTTTTACCAGTACTAGGAAAAGTTAGACATGAGAAAGTTTTAAGATGCAGACAGGACGGAAGGGGAACTTATGGGAAGGCCTATAATCGGGTGATAGGGCAGAAGAGATCAATGACCAAAGGGGTGGTGGTAGTATAATTTAAAAGTGGGTGGACAAGAAAAAAGATAATCAGAAATAGGTGGCATTGAGGAAGCAGAATATATAAATGTGCTGGAAATCTGAAATAACACCATTAAATATTGACCAAGTGCAAGTTGCTGTCTGCAGAGGAGTAGAATGCTGTTAAATCTTGTTAAAAGAAAAAAAAAAACACAAAGCGTTGGGTGAAGTCAATGGATCAGACATATCTATGGAGGGAATAGACAGACGACAATTCGGGTCAAGACTCCAGTATTTTTTTTTCTAATGATTTGGCTCAATATCGGGACAGGTGTCAGGAGTTATGGGGAGAAGGCAGGAGAATGGGGTTATTGGTAAATTTTTTTTTTTATTTTTTCAAATGGGTTCGGAGGGAGAGATCGAACAGCCGCGTTGATTGGTGGAGATAGACTTGATGGGCCGATATGGCTAATTCTGCTACATATCACTTGTGAAACTTATGAACATGAAGTGCAGTCATTTAAAAGTAATGAACATTTCTGTTGTTTTTTTTAGCTTTACAATATTCACAGTATTTTGCTTTTAAATTATTGACGAATCCTTTAGAGTAATGAATTTATTCATATAGTTTACATTGAACTGTATCTGTGAATTTACAAATATCGCAATGTGCCAATGCTAGGTTTGCGGTCTGTTGCATGCATGTTTAGTTTAGACATTTACAGCGTGGAATTAGGCTCCCAAGGCCCACCGTGTCCACGGCGGACCATCCATCACCCTTTCCATGCTTCTTGTTATCCACATCGTTACATCACAGTTGGAAAAGTTTACGGATTAACCTACAAATCGCACATTTTTGGAAGAGAAGGAAATAGAGCATAGGAAAAACCCGTGTAATCCATGAAGATCAACACACTCCAAAACAGAGAGTCCAAAGTTCAGGGAGTTGGAACCTGGGTCTCTGGTGCTCTGAGGCAGAAAACTGGTCTACCAGTGCGCCACTTAGCAAGAAAAATGTTACGTTCAGGTATTGCAATTAACAATGGGTTCATTTTTAAATTTTGGCAATTTACATTGGATGGTGGATGGAAAACACATTGTTCAATGCAGAAAATATCAGTCCAGATTTGAAATTGATCATATTTCTAGAACAAGTATTTTGAAATGTATTCCCTGCATTGATTTTGTTGACTGTGTTATCCTCGGTGGTTCAGCTGAGTATTCATCTCGCCCTTCCATCCGAATTCGACTTTCTGTCCTGGTCCTCTCCTGGCCAGATTGAGCCCACTGCAAATTGGTAGGAACGCACCACATTTTGTTGGGTAATTTAACCCCTGTGATATTGAACATGACTCCAATTTCCAGGTAGTCATGTTTTCTTCTTCCGCCTCCCTTCACACGCTCTCCACAGCCTCTGTCTTCGGCGCTTCCTTTACTTTTTTTAACCACCCCCCCCCTGACATCAGTTGAGGAAGGGTCTCACCAAACACGTGGACTATTCATTCGCTCTAGGATGATGTCCTTCACCCGCTGAGTTTCTCCAGTTTTTTTTGGTACGTCAATTTGTACAGTGCAATTAATCCCAGTAGGATATCTTGAAGATTAGCTTACTTTCACATTCTAGTATGCAAATAATCGACACTGTTGCGGTTATAAGCACTGGTCGGCTGGAACATTCCAAGATTTAGGTATGATGTGGAGAAGATGAACTGCACAAAGATGGAGATATTAAGAAGGCATGATGAAGAGCTTGTTGAAAAGACAAGAATGATAAGCTGAGAATGGCTACTGTGATAAACATGGTTATATATTTTTTGCTCTGAAACTTAATTAGCGTGTGTATAAAGGATGAATGTTAACAATTATATTAAATGTCTCTTATGAACATTTTACTTTTCTTTTTGAAGGCACAGCGCTAATATACCTTGGGTATATGGTTTTAATTTTTTGGTCGAAGTTTTGAACTATCAAATAGATTTTTAACATTAAAGGACAACCCGCCTGAAGGTTCAGCGGATGCAATGATATCACTTATTTCAGGAGGGCTAGACTACAAAAACAGGATGTATCCTGAGGCTCTATACGTTGTGGTAGGCCAATTTGGAATATTGTGGGCAATTATTGGGACATCTCTGAGGAGGTAGGTATTACCACTGATGCAGTTTGATCCACGACATGAGTGGGTTAGGAGGAGAATTATCACGAATGCGAGGGTTAGGAGGGAGGATAGCTCCAGCATGATTGACTGGCAGAGTAGACTTGATGGGGATCCGACTGGCCTATTATGAACTCAGCATACAGATACGTTTAAACCTACAGCCCCACATGTTTATTTTCCAGCGAAAGAGTTATGGTCAATGACAAGCAATTTTATACTAAGAGCATAGGTTCGACTTTTCTGTGTCTGTAGGATAGTAATCAAGGCAGTAAAATTCAAGATTGTAGTCGGCGAATTGACTAAGGATCCACATTTACAATAGAATTGAAGAGAGTCGAGGTGACAGGTTGATAGAACGAGAAAGAGTCCAATTAAAATCAAAGGTACATTTATTCTTTGGTATTAAAAATAAGGAGGAGACACCAATGGAACTGCAGATGTGGTTTGTTTAAAAAGGCACAAGTGCTGGAGTAATTCAGCAGGTCAGGCGAGCATTCTGGGAGAACATGAATAAGACCCTGACTAGTTGTTGCCTACCATGTTCTTCAGAGATGCCTGCCTGACCGTGAATAATTCAGCCTTTGCTTAGGTTATAAATAACCATATTTTAAATAACTTATTTATAAAATTTTAAATATGAGTTTTATGGTGTGAATTTTTTATGTGCTTCAAATGCATCAAGCAGTGGCAATAGCACAAGGCGATTACATTTATTATTAGACGTTCTGCTGTTGATTAGCAAGTAATACCACAGTTTTTTTCAGCTGTTTTCTGTTTTTCACAATTTAAAACATTATAAACGCAAAAATGATGGATATGAGGAATTGGTTGAAAACTTGTGACCACAGTTGTTTGCTATGAATTTTGATACCAGTACAATCAATGTTATTTTTAAATAGGACCGATGGCCTTCTGGACATGGAGCTGGCTGCAGCAATTAGTATATATCAGGAGGATTTATTACCTGTCAACCATCGGAAAGCAACTGAAAAGTTAGTGACAGATATGTTTGTATGGAAGATAAGCAATATCAATTCTTCTGGAGAAAAATAACCTTGTAAGTTCTGGACACAGGTCTGGATTCTTGTATTTCTTGAGCTACCCTGTCAGAAACTGACGAGGAGGCGGAACAAATGCAGGCTCAGACAAGGGCATGATCGTTTCAGAGTTTAATCGGTCAACGTCGGTACACAGGTAATGCCAACAAGGGGGGAAGGCAAACAGTATAATCTAGGGCAGGCAAAAACAGTGGTCGAAAAACAGGCAAGGTACGAGATCACCAAGGTCACAATATGTTAGATGTGGAACGAGAGATACTAAGTACGCAAACACAACGAGACTGGCTATGAGGAACTAAAACCACAAAGGGTTAAAACAGACTAACAGAGGGATACAAGACACAGGTGAAAACATCAGGGCGGGGCCAAACAATCATGAGGGTAAACGAATGACAGGAAATGGGAGGCGGGTAGGGGACAGAGGGCTCTCCTTACATGGCTTAGTCGGGACATGGAAAGTGAGGGTGGACCCATATGGGTGGGGTGAGTTTGAGACGAACGGCACAGGTTTGATATGACTTCGATATGGGGAAAGGAAACCAAAACGAGGGAGCCAGCTTCCGGGATTCCACATTAGAGGGCAAAGTCATCGCAGACCGGAGAGCTCTTAGACACCTGTGGCCGGCGAGTATATGGGCGGCGTTCTTCGACGATCAGCATCCTCTTGTACGCGCAGAATGCGCAACAGCATCTGTGAGCCATTCCAACCTTGCGTACAGCGACGGATGAGAGCCTGGAGCGGGAGGGCACTGGACTCCTTTCACAGCAGGGAAGTGTGCTGTGTGCATATCCCCGAAATAAGGGTTTGCTCCAAGTTGAATGGATTCTGTGCACCAAGCACCGCAGTCCTGTCTCCGTCCCAATTCTGGTTAAGGCGTTCAGTCTGTCCATTGGATTCCGGGTGATAACCAAATGCAAAGGCTGACGTGGAGGTCCAACAGAGAACAAATCCTTCCAAAACTGGTCACGAACTCGATGGCTGACCCGGTCAAGACACAAATGTCTCTGGGAAATCCTATATGAATTCGAAAAAATATGAGGACAAATGGCCTCTGCCGTTTTCCTGGTGGAGGGACGCTTGTTGCAATAGGAATGGAACTGGACCATCTTAGAAAATCTGTCCACAGTCATGACAGTGGTGTAATTAGAAGAGGGCATGGCTGTGAAACGTCCATGAGATGTTCTTACCAGGAGCATGAGGGGGGAAAGGCAGAGATTAGGAGGCCAAAGGCAGGCGAGTGAGGTCTTGTTGAGACAAATATGCAGGCGGCGACGTCTATCTCCTAATGGAAGGCACAAAAAAGTGTTTGAAAGGGATCTGGGACCGTATGAAGGAGATGTGGGATACATCTCTATCACAATATCATAATCTCATTTCCCACATCTATATCTTCCACATTTCTCTATCCCCTAATCATTCCAAAAACCAACCTACTCCCCCTTTCCTTTCCTCCATCTTTAATCAATTTCTATACTTACCCATATTTTCTTATAACATAAATTTTTTTACTCAACCATCAACTCTTTC
>CM069158.1:11508614-11576581 GCA_035221665.1 Okamejei kenojei
CTTCTGGTACTATCCTCCCCGCAGGCCGACATGAAAACATCCACGGTGCGATAGGCAGTCCTCTCCCCCAGGGCCGGCCTTCTAGAATCTGCAAATTAACAGATCAATACGATCATTTAAAGGAATGTTGATCGCCAGTTACGGTTCAACCAGTACGTTTTTATGTTTGGGAACAATCATATGAGGCTGGAGTAGCCATCTGCACACAAGAGGAACCATGCTGATAGACCAGTCTAGCACTATCCAATACTCCTGAACGGAGTCCTGAATTTTTGCAGGCATCGACCTGATGAGAAAGAATGGGGGAAATGCATATAAAAACTCCGCCCCACACTCGCCTCCTACGACCCCACACTGACATCTGCATCGACCTCTGCTGAGCCAGGGTCTGGTTCCATAAACATATTTGGGCAACTGATGATTCAGTCTAGATGCAAACAAATCATATCCTGGCATTCCATATCGAGCACCACCTGATTAAATATGTCCTGATTTAACATCCATTCTAATGTTATCATTTAATTGGCGTGACCTTTTGTCTGCACTATGTTGAATCTACCTGGTAAATAGATTTGCTGAAAGCCAATGTTTTGTCAATGCACCAGCCCCAGATATGATTAGCCAATCTGCACAAGATTCCGACTCGACTCCACCGCATGTGATTAACCTATGCCACCTGCTGTTGTGTTGTCAATTTGAACCTGCACATGCAAGTGACTCATTGGCAAGCAATAAGCTTTAAGGCCGCAAAATGTTTCCCAAAAGCTGTAAAATAATTGATCCCTGCTCAATTGCAGAAGGATGTCTCATCACATTCCATCTGCCTCCACAATCTGGAAGACATATCTTAGCACCCAACCTAGAGCACAACATCTGTCTGTAAGACTAGGGAAGGCGGTTCAACCAAACCTCCCTGGAACTTCTTGAGACATTTGTGATCCACCATTGTATTTCTGCAATAGCTTCACCGGCAATCCCATGGGCCTGTAAAAATGAACCCCTTGTCCTCATCTGCCTGTTCTTTGCTCGTTGTAAGTGTTGATAATGCAGAGGTAACAAACTGCAACAGCTGGAAAAGCAGCCACCAATTTACCAATTAAATTGGCCCACCATTGTCTAATTGTAGGTCATTGCTCAACTAAGGAGGTTGATACAACCTTCCAATTAAACTGCTGCCGTTTGTCACTGGCAAGTCACTAACGTGATCTGAATGATGGCAAAGCCCAAGTAATCAATAATTGAACTGGTGATAATTTGATTTATCTGGATTGAATGGTGAACCCCCAATTGCTCAAAAGTGAGTTTAACAACTGAAACAGATGATTTGCAGCTGCATTCCGAGTCTTCCGATAATTAAGATATCATCTAAATAGGCCCATTACAACATGCCCCCTGAGCTCGGAGTAGCCCTAGAACAGGTTTTAACAAGTTGGTAAACAATCTAGAGCTGAGGTTAATCCATTTAGGCAATGCTTTGAAGTGCCATAACTGACTCATCCAGGGTAAACTTCAATACCTCGATCATCACAATGAACAGACATGAGTAATATGCATCTTCAGATCTATGCTGGCCATATAACACCCTTTGGAAACCAGCTATTTAGCAGTAGAAAATGTTTTCCATTTTGAAATGTCCTATAGTGTACACAAGGGTTCAGCGCCTCGTCCGGTCCAGAAATGATTCTACATCCCCAGGTCTTTTTTAGCCTAGAAAAATAATTTGACACAAACTGATGGAATTGACGAACCGACTTCTCAATAACCCCTTTTTTGTGTAATATCTCAAGTTCTGCCTGTAATTTGCATATTCTCTTCTTGTGAAATATAAGTGTTCGAACGAGGAAGATGCCAGAATGGGTGGACACACAGTAGGGTGGAAATTCAATTTTAATCCTCTATACTGCCCAGTAACAAATGAATCTGATGTTATCTCCTTCATTGCTTGAGTGTAATCTGCCCCCAACTTGAACATCTTTCCACTTAATTTGTATTCCTTAGGACAGAATCTCTCACCAGCAATACCCTGACACGCTTGTTTTGCCCCCGCCCCTCGAAGTGAAATTCGTCCTTTTCCATGTGCCTGTGGCAGGCTGCCAGCTGCGTGTGTTTGAGACTGAATGGCTCCTCCCTTTCACCAAGCGTCTGTCATAGTACCCGTCGATAGGGGAAACTCTCTGCCTATTTTGCTGCTCGTTTTAATGAGGCCTACAGTTTTTTGCCTTCCTCGATGAAGTTTCGTTGTCTCGCTTTGCGAGGTCCCTCCCCAAACAACAGATTAGGCGGTTGTGCATTGATTGGATTGCAGAGTGCTGCAAATTTTGGATGAATGGCTGGGCATATGGCACTCCTTCGTAAACCATTTATTTTGAAATATGCACTGCACAGGAGCTCCAGCGCATCCTGATGGGCTTCTGTCGTGTGCCCCTTGTCCACCGTTCTTGCGAACGCAGTGAGTCCTGCTGAGAGCAACTTGAGCAGGTTCTGGAATTTTAACTCTTGCACCCTCACTGTGATCCCCAATTGGGTCCATATGAGATAGTTGACCATTGGTACCATCAATAACCCACAGTTAACTGGGGCTTCATATATCTTAGCAGCCTCGTCCATTGCCAGCTCTTGATGGGAGCTGATGGGAGAGCATATACTGGATAGCAGCTGCCAACCTAATGGTTCCCCTGATTCCTTGGCGATCGCAAATTTTTCAGCTATGTTAGGTATTAAACCCTGTTGCTCTTCATCCTTTTGGCTCTGATCAGCCACTGACTCAGCATCAGTATACTCCTGAGCGGCATACCCTCCTCCTCCATGAGTGGGTAATCATGCAGCCCTATTCCAGGCGCTGCTGGCACAGGCTCTCCAACAGCCTGGCGTGGACACCACTCCTCCTCCTGGAGTGCGTCCCTATTGAGCATCCTTTGCAATAGGACCTCGATCTGGGAGAGCCGTGAGCAAACAGACTCTCCTTGCGGAGGTGAAACCTCCAGGCCCGACTCTGGGTCAATGGGCCTAGTAGACTTTGCTGTAGCCTTACACCCTACCGGCGTGGCAACGCTGCTCACAGGCAATGGATCTGGTGTCGCCAGCCCCCTTGTTGGCGACGGATTCGGTGAGCTAGGCAGGCACCCATAAACCCGCACTCTCGCGGTCCTCCAAACTTTTTACACCGGATCGCCTCGCCATCACCTTTTTTGCTTTCTGCATCTCGCCAAAGTTCTAATCCTACCGCAAATGCAGAAAGCGACCCCAGGATCAGTTTTGTACTAACGTTGAGGTTTTAAACTTACTGCTGGAGGAGCTCTGCTGCTCCAACCGGCCGACCTGCACCAATGCGTCTGAGGTAATGACGCACGTGCGGCTGGATGGGGTTCTTCACGTAGTCACTCACGTGACTCCGAAGTAAAATTTCCTGGATTATTTCTACTTGCAATTTTGAACAAAGGACCAACATTAGCTACTCACCAATCCTCCAGGATTTCACCTGAGAAAATACAAGGATTTCGTCAAGGCCCCTGCAATCTCCACCTTTGCCTTCATCAATAACCAGGGATAGATCCCATCAGGTCCTGGTTTAACTTCCCAAAATGCTATACCTAACACTTATCTGAATTAAACTTCATTTGCCATTCCTCAGCCCGCTTATCCAGCTGATGAAGATACCCTGTGATTCTTCACTGTCTACAATACCACCTATTTTTGTGTCATCTGCAAACTTTATGATTTATATTCCCGCTTTTGCTTAGTGCTCTTTATAATTTAAAAAAATGAATTAAAATTTGTGCATCGACCTACTTGAATTCAATTCAATCCTCTGTATGCCTATTGGTTATCAAGGATCCTGTTCCATTGATAATTGACACGGCAAGCTTTAGGGTGGCACAGTGAAGCAGTGATAGAGTTGCTGCCTTACAACGCCAGAGACCTGGGTTTGATCCTGACCACCGGTGCTGTCTGTACAGAGTTTGTATGTTCTCCACGTGACCTGCGTGGGTTTTCTCCGGGATATCCGGTTTCTTCCAACACTCCAAAGTCACTCTGAGAGGCCCACAGGAGCCGTTGGAAGTGAAGGAGGGGGAGGAGCGACACCCGACCGGTAGGTTTAAAATCTAGCGCGGGGCTTGTTTTTCCAGAGGCCCACAGGAGCCGTTGGAAGTGAAGGAGGGGGAGGAGCGACACCCGACCGGTAGGTTTAAAATCTAGCGCGGGGCTTGTTTTTCCAGAGGCCCACAGAGCCGTTGGAAGTGAAGGAGGGGGAGGAGCGACACCCGACCGGTAGGTTTAAAATCTAGGTGGGCGGCGCGCGGGGCTTGTTTTTTCAGAGGCTTACCCAAATCCATAACGTTCCATTTGGAGAAGTGGTTTTTTTTTTGAGGAAGCCGCTGATTGGTGGAAGAGACCCGAGAAAGCAGCTGATTGGGTGCAACCCCGGGTTTTACTATTTTACATTTCTGCCTTTCTGGGAGTGAGGGATTAGCTGGGAGTTAGGAATTCAGTATTTAGTAGTAAAGTTTAAAGATAAGTTTTTGTGGGTTTTTTTTTTTTTTTTTATAATATTTAATACAGAGTAAATTGGGAGTAAGGTATGGCAGTAGAGATTGGCCCTGTTTGTTCAGCCTGCAACATGTGGGAGATCAGGGAGATGGTCGGTGGTCCCTGTGACTATGTTTGCAGGAAGTGTGTCCAGCTGCAGCTCCTGGCAGACCGCATTGAACGATTGGAACTGCGGCTGGATTCATACTGGAGCATCCACGATGCGGAGAAAGTCGTGGATAAGCACGTACAGTGAGTTGGTCACAACCGCAGGCAAAAGTAGGAGACAAAGGGAACGGGTGGCCAATAGCCAGCAAAGCAGTAGGCAGGTAGTGCAGGAGTCCCCTGCGGTCATCTCCCTCCTAAACAGGTATACCATTTTTGGATACTGTTGAGGGAGATGCTCATCAGGGGAATGCAGCAGCAGCCAGGTTCATGGCACCAATGGGTGGCTCTGCAGCACATGAGGGGGGAAAAAAGAGGGGAAGGGCAATAGTAATAGGGGGATTCAATTGTCAGGGAATAGATAGGCGTTTCTGCGGCCGCAAACGAGACTCCAGGATGGTATGTTGCCTCCCTGGTGCGAAGGTCAGGGATGTCACTGAACGGCTGCAGAACATTCTGGAGGGGGAGGGTTTGAACAGCCAGTTGTCGTGGTGCATGTTGGCACCAACGATATAGGTAAAAAAAAATGGGATGAGGTCCTACAAGGTGAATTTAGGGAGCTAGGAGATAAACTTAAAAGTAGGACCTCAAAGTATAATCTCCGGATTACTACCAGTACCACGGCCAGTCAGAGTAGAAATAGGGGATAATGCAAATGAATACGTGGCTTGAAAAGTGGTGCAAGGGGGAGGATTCAAATTTTTAGGCACTGGGACCAGTTTCTGGGGGAGGTGGGACCGTACAAACAGGACGGTTTGCACCTGGAATGGAATGAACCAATGTTCTTGGGGGAGTGTTTTTGCTAGTGCTGTCGGGGAGGATTTAAACTAATGTGGCAGGGGGATGGTACAAGAGCAGAGAGGCAGGAGGGTGTAAAATGAGGTAGAAGCATTAGGTAGCAAGGTAAAGGTAACAAGTGGCAGGCAGACAAAACCAGGGCAAAAATCAAAAAGGGCCACTTTTCAGCAAATTGTATAAGGGTTAAATGCGTTGTAAAGACAAGCCTGAAGGCTTTGTGTCTCAATGCAAGGAGTATTCGTAATAAGGTGGACGAGTTGAAACGTGCAGATAGATATTAATGATTATGATATAGTTGGATCACGGAGGACATGGCTCCAGGGTGACGTAGGCTGGGAGCTGAACATCCAGGGATATTCAATATTCAGGAGGATAAGAGAGAAAGGAAAAGGAGGTGGGTAGCGTTGCTGGTTAGAGAGGAGATTAAAGCAATGGAAAGGAAGGACATTAGCTTGGAGGATGTGAATCGGTATGGGTAGAGCTACAAAACACTAAGGGCAGAAAACGCTGGTGGGTGTTGTGTACAGGGCCACCTAACAGTAGCAGAGAAGTTGGGGATGGTAACAAACCAGGAAATTAGAAATGCGTGCGACAAAGGCAAAACAGTTATAATGGTGACTTCAATCTACATATAGATTGGGTTAATCAAATTGGCAGGGGTGCTGAGGAAGAGGATTTTTTGGAATGTATGCGGGATAGTTATCTAAATCAACATGTAGAGTACCAACGAGAGAGCAGGCTATTTTAGACTGGGTTTTGAGTAATGAGGAAGGGGTAATTAGCCGTCTTGTAGTACGTGCCCCATTGGGCAAGAGTGACCATAATATGAGTTGAGTTCTTCATTAGGATGGAGAGTGACATTGTTAATTTCAGAAACAATGGTTCTGAACTTAAAGAAAGGTAACTTTGAGGTATGAGACGTGAATTGGCCAAGATTGACTGGCAATTAATTCTAAAAGGGTTGACGGTGGATATACAATGGAAGACATTTAGAAAGACTGCATGGATGAACTACAAAAATTGTTCATCCCAGTTTTGAGCAAAAGAATAAATCGGGGAAGGTGTGCATCCGTGGGATAACAAGGGAAATCAGGGATATATCAAAGCAAAGGATGATCGTACAAAGTAGCCAAAAAAGCAGCATACCAGAGACTGGAGAAATTCAGAGACCAGCAGAGGAGGACAAAGGGCTTAATTAGGAAAGGAAAAATAGATTATGAAAGAAAACTGGCAGGGAACATAAAAACTGACTGCAAAAGTTTTTATAGATATGTGAAGAGAAAGAGGTTAGTAAAACAAATGTAGGTCCCTTGCATCAGAAACAGGGAGTTGATACCACAAAACCATGGGGAACAAGATATGGCGGACCAATTGAATAACTACTTTGGTTCCGTCTTCACTAAGGAAGACATAAATAATCTGCCTGAAATAGCAGGGGACTGTGGTCAAAGGAGGAATTGAGTGAAATCCAGGTCATCGGAAGTGGTGTTGGGTAAATTGAATAGATTAAAGGGCCGATAAATCCAGGGGCAGATAGGCTGCATCCCAGGAGTACTTAAGGGAAGTACTCAGGAAATAGTGGATGCATTAGTGATAATCTTTCAAACTCTTTAGATTCTGGAGTAGTTTCCTGAGGATTGGCGGGTAGCAAATGTAACCCCTCTTTTTAAGAAGGGAGGGAGAGAGAAAACAGGGGAATTACAGACCAGTTAGTCTAACATCGGTAGTGGGGAAACTGCTAGAGTCAGTTATTAAAGATGGGATAGCAGCACATTTGGAAAGTGGTGAAAATCATTGGACAAAGTCAGCATGGATTTACAAAAGGTAAATCATGTCTGACGAATCTTGTGGAATTTTTCGAGGATGTAACTAGTAGCGTGGATAAGGGAGAACCAGTGGATGTGGTATATCTGGACTTCCAGAAGGCTTTCGACAAGGTCCCACATAAGAGATTAGTAATACAAACTTAAAGCATACGTATTAGGGGTTCAGTATTGATGTGGATAGAAACTGGCTGGCAAACAGGAAGCAAAGAGTAGGAGTAAACGGGTCCTTTTCACAATGGCAGGCAGTAACTAGTTGGGGTACCGCAGGGCTCAGTTGCTGGGACCCCAGCTATTTACAATATATATTAATGATCTGGATGAGGGAATTGAAGGCAATATCTCCAAGTTTGCGGATGACACTAAGCTGGGGGGCAGTGTTCGCTGTGAGAGGATCTAGGAACTGCAAGGTGACTTGGATAGGCTGGGTGAGTGGGGCAAATGGTTTGGCAGATGCAGTATATGTGGATAAATGTGAGGTTATCCACTTTGGTGGCAAAAACAGGAAAGCAGACTATTATTTTAAATGGTGGCCGATTAGAAAAGGGGAGATGCAGCGAGACCTGGGTGTCATGGTACACCAGTCATTGAAATAGGCATGCAGGTGCAGCAGGCAGTGAAAAAAGCGAATGGTATGTTAGCTTCATAGCAAAAGGATTTGAGTACAGAGCAGGGAGGTTCTACTTCAGTTGTACAGGGTCTTGGTGAGACCACACCTGGAGTATTGCGTGCAGTTTTGGTCTCCAAATCTGAGGAAGGACATTATTGCCATAGAGGGAGTGCAGAGAAGGTTCACCAGACTGATTCCTGGGATGTCAGGACTGTCTTATGAAGAAAGACTGGATAGACTCGGTTTATACTCTCTGGAATTTAGGAGATTAAGAGGGGATCTTATAGAAACTTACAAAATTTCTTAAGGGGTTGGACAGGCTAGATGCATGAAGATTGTTCCCGATGTTGGGAAGTCCAGGACAAGGGGTCACAGCTTAAGGATAAGGGGGAAAATCCTTTAAGACCGAGATGAGAAAGACTTTCTTCACACAGAGAGTGGTGAGTCTCTGGAACTCTCTGCCACAGAGGGTAGTTGAGGCCAGTTCATTGGCTATATTTAAGAGTGAGTTGGATGTGGCCCTTGTGGCTAAGGGGATCAGGGGGTATGGAGAGAAGGCAGGTATGGGATACTGAGTTGGATGATCAGCCATGATCATATTGAATGGCGGTGCAGGCTCGAAGGGCTGAATGGCCTACTCCTGCACCTAATTTCTATGTTTCTATGTTTCTATGTTTCTATGTTTCCAAAGATGTACAGGTATGTAGGTTAATTGGCTTTGGTAAAAAATTGTAAATTGTCCCTAATGTGTAGGATAGAGTCTTAGAGTCACACGGTGTGGAAATAGACCCTTCGTCCCAACATGTCCCACCTACATTAGTCCCTGCGTTTGCCCCATATCCCTCCAAACCTGTCCTATCCATGTACCTATCTAATTGTTTCTTAAATGTTATGATAGTACCTGTCACAACTATTTCCTCCTGCAGCTCAACCCTGTGTGTGAAAAACTTACCCCTCAGATTCCACGGACTCTGTGGGCCAAAGGGCCTGTTCTGTGCTGTAACTCTAAAGCCTAATGTTAGGTAAAAGGTCAGTCTTGCCACATCAAGGCATTTTGGATCTACCTGGTCCGTTTTTTTGTGGATCGATAGCAAACACTGTGGTTTCCATGTTGACCTCAGACTCTAGTCCTATGAAACAAGTATGCATGTCGACACTGGTTTAATTGCACCTCCTCTAACCACATCTACTGTATCTGCTGTTCCAGGTGTGGACTCCTATATATCGTCGAGACCAAACGTAGACTCGGCGATCATTTCGCTGAACACCTCCGCTCAGTCCGCCTAGGCCTACGCGATCTCCCGGTTGCGCAAGACTTTAACTCCCCCTCCCATTCCTACACTGACCTTTCCGTCCTGGGCCTCCTCCACTGTCAGAATGAGGCCCGATGCAAATTGGAGGAACAGCACCTCATATTTCGCTTGGGCAGCTTACAACACAGCGGTATGAATATTGATTTCTCTAACTTCAACTAACCCTTGCTTTCTCTCTCTCTCCATCCCTCCCCACCCAAGTCAAGTCAAGTCAAGTTTATTCGTCACATACACATACGAGATGTGCAGTGAAATGAAAAGTGGCAATGCCCGCGGACTTCGTGCAAAGGACAAACAAACAAACAAACTACAAACAGAATGGAACAGAATCGCATATTCTTTTAGATATTAAATATTGTGGGCAGAAGGAAAGAGGGGAAAAAAAAAACAGCAATTGAAAAATAAACAGTAGAATGGTACAGTAAAGTTAATCTTAGAGTCACACGGTGTGGAAATACACCCTTCGGCCCAACAGTGTGGAAATAGACCGTACTCCTACTAGTTTCACTATACTCCTGATTAACTTTTACTGTTTGTTTGCCTCATTGTCACCTTCACCTCAGCCTACAATCAACCATCGTGCATTTACTTGATGGTTGTCTGCTTTGGTCTGTTGGTTTCACAGCTTACATTCTCTTTGTAACCTTCCTTATCTCCAGTTTCCCCCTCTGAAGAAGGGTCTCGACCCCAAACATCACCCACTCCTTCTCTCCAGAGATGTCCCACTGAGTTACTCCAGCATTCTGTGTCCATCTCCTAAGTAAGTAGGCATGTTAAACGAGTACAGGAACTCTACTGACAGCTAACCCTGCCAATGCAGAATTGGCTTGTTGTCAAGAGCCACATATGGACATCAGTCACTTGGACGGTGTGCCTTCGGAGCTACAACCCTCTGAGGCAGAAAGTCCCTCGGCAGGGGAGGGAGAACATCGGAAGAGCAGAACGGACAAGAGCGACCTCCTTGGAGTCAGTGGTTTGTGGATTTGAAGCTGAGCGTAAATGAGAAAGTGGAGAGGTAACCGCAGTTGTTGGTGCAGCGATTATCAGAACGAGGAACAGAGAGCAGGAGTGTTAAAGCATAAATGCGCGATAAAGTAGGGAACTGGATGGACAAAATGTAGACGTTTGAGAGGACGTCAGGTTGCAGTGATGTGCGGAGTCAAAGGTCAGAAGCAATTTTACTTCCTCTGCAGCTTGTAAGATTGTAGGCTAAAGGGGAACTGGGATGAACACAGAAGGATTAGAGGTGTGAATATCTTCACCACTCGCAGCCTGATTGTTGTCAATTCTAAACAGTGTTCCACTTCTCATGGAGGCAAAGTAATGCAGGCACAACTGATGGTGTCAACATCATATACCTCATTGAACCAGTAATGGAAGAAAGGAAGTAAGTGTGCATGTGTCTGTGTGTGGGAGAGAGACAGAGCGCGCGAGAGAGAGAGATAGAGTGCATGGGGGCATGAGTGTGAGTGTGAAAGTGTGGGAGTGTGAAGGTGTGAGTGTGTGGTAGTATGATTGTATGAGAATCTGTGTGTATGAAAGTGTGAGTTTGAGAGAGACTGAGAGTGTATGTGAGAGTGTATGAGTAAGTGTGTGTAAAAGTGTGAGTGAACGTGTGAATGTGTGAAAATGTGAATGTGTGCGGGTGAGAGTTTGTGTGAGTGTGAATGTGTAAGTGTGAGAGACTGAGGATGTGAGTGTAAGAGAGAGCGTGAGTGAGAAGGTGTGAGGCTGTGAGAGTGAGAGTGAGAGTGTGAGTGTGTGAGAGTGTGTATGTGCATAAGTGTGGAAGTTTCCAAGTGTTAGGGTGCAATTGTGAGTGTGAGCCTAAGGCAGATGTGAGAGTGGGAATGTGAGTGAGAGTGTGTGTGTGTGAGGGAGTGTGTGAGAGAGTGTGAGAGAGTGAGAGTGTGTGAGAGAGTGTGAGTGAGAGAGTGTGTGTGTGAGACTGAGAGTGAGAGTGTGTGTGAGAGAGTGTGTATGCGCGAATGTGGAAGATTCCAAGTGTTAGGGTGCAATAGTGAGTGTGATGTGAGAGAGTGAGTGTGAGAGTGTGTGTCAGAAACTGAGAGTGAGAGTGTGTGTGAGAGAGTGTGTGTGAGAGAGTGTGAGAGGGGAAGATAGATAGCCCATGAGTAGACTTGATGTGCTGAATGGCCTAATTCGGCTCCTATCACTTATGATCATGTGAACATATTACCAGACCCCTGATGCTTGACCCCTCAGTCAACCCCTCTCCTCTCACTGTTCCTCCTTGCCGTCTCCGTTGAAGGTCACAATTGAAGTCACCATTGAACTGTGAGTAAAGCTGCTCGCACCCATCTCCATCAGATCCTGTTGGATTCCCACCAGTTCCTGAAGCCTCAAAGCTCTTCAAGGGATTTGGGCTGGGCTGAAGTTGTGCAACTCACTAAAATTAACATGCAGTTTGAAGACTTTTGTGAAAGATGTGGGCGTCTTGAAATGTTCAGAGTGGTTTTCGAGAATTTATTGGTTTGTTCCGCTTGCTTGGAGACCAGTCAGCCACATTGTTGTGTGTCGGAGTCGTATATAAGGGCAACATATTTTCCATCCCCAAAAGGGCATTTGTTAACCATTGTGGCATTGACAGCAATCCAGTCGTTTCAAGGTCACGAGAGTTAAATAAACCCAGATTAATACAGTAAATTGGACCATCCTCAATTGCTATGGTGAGATTCAAACTCCCATTTACCTGATTAGCACCTCATCTGCTAGTCTAGCCACAAAATTGTTGGACTACAGCAATGCAGCAATGATTAGACAGTCATGACTTGTTGTTTAAATTGGCTTGAAATGGATCTCCTTGCTTTTTGTTTTGGAAACATATTCTATACTTTTATCACCTATTCACGCTAGTTCTATGTTTCTCAACCACTTTCTGAACGGTTGGGAAAATCTACAGAGGCCAATTAACCTACGAACCTGCATGTCTTTGAAATGTGGAAAGAAAATAGAGCACCCGGAGGAAACCTGCGCGTCACAGGGAGAATGTGCAAACTCCACACAGACAGCACCCGGAGTTCAGGATGGAACCTTGGTCTCTGGTGCTGTGAGACAGCAGCTCTTCCAGCTGCGCCACTGTGGCCCCAAACACTAGGTGTTTGATGAACTAATTTCCTTCTCTCAAGATTGGGGCTGATTTAGGGTTGCTTCCCCTTACAAGACACAAACCTCAGTGGAAAGTGTGTTTTTCATTTCCATCAAAGTATTAAAATAAGATTTTTCTTTAAGCTTCCACACTGCAATGATGCAGGTCTGGCTTTTGTAATGTCTCGCATAATTTAATCTTCGGAGGCCTGGCAACGCACACTCTATCCGTTCCAAATCCCATCTTTCCTCATTTGCTTTGCTGTGCCAAGAACCATACAGGAGCCCCATACATGGTCAAACCTGGCTTTGAGCAGCCTTTGAGGAGCTTACTCCCTTGTACACTCTAACCCACCGGCCATCATACAATTGGAATACAAATGAGAGGATTAATTGCAAATATTAATTACAAGTTATAAATATTAATCATTTTATAGGCGTAGAGTGATACAGAGTAGAAACAGGCCCTTCGGCCCAAATTACCCACACCGGCCATTTTAATGGAGGCAAAGGTGAATGTGCTTTAGCTGGGCGGCACCAAAATGATTACGTTTTTCGTCAATGAAGCTTGTTCTCCACTCGACTGTAAGTGAATAAGGTTAATTTTCAGCACATAACTTAAGTGTAAGATTCTTCCCCTCACCACTGTTTTCTGGGGATTCGAAAATTGGTTACGGTAAGAGGGGTGATATTTAAAAGGTATCTCAGGGCAACGTTTTCACTCAAATAGTAGTCCATGTCTGGAATGAGGTTGCCCAGGAAGCTATCGAAATGGATATAATTATTATTTTAAAAAGACATTTGGATGGGAAGGGTTTAGAGGGATATGGTCCAAATGCACACAAATGGGATGAGCGCAATATGCCAACTTGGTCAGTATGGCCCAGGTGGGCCGAAGGGCCTGTTTCCGTGCTATGGCACTATATGTTCTCCTTTTACCCTACTCATTAGCTAGCACATTGCTGTCTGTAATTATTCTCTGTCACACAATACACAGTGAGTTCAGTGCAGATCAGTTCAGATACAGGCTGCCCATGTGTGATGAGGAGGGGGGGGGGGGGGGGGAGTGTGGTTGTGTTCATAGAAAATTTAGAAGGTATCAGGGGGTATGGGGAGAAGGCAGGAGAATGGGGTTAAGAGGGAAGTATAGATCAGCCATGATTGAATGGCGGAGTACACTTGATGGGCCGAATGGTCTAATTCTGCTCCTTTCACTTATGAATATGTGCGGCATTGCAATTTTCCATCGAGCAAAGCTCTGTCATCTATGCTTGTGTCAAGGAGCATGTGTTGAAAAGGAATTGTGTTGTTTTTTGTTTAATGCTGCAACGATCAGATAGTGCTTTTTAATATTGCTGCATCAGGGCTCCAAAGAGAGGTTCCGAGTTATTTCTTAATCCCAATGTTACTTTACACAAAAGATAATATCTTGACCCCATTGACCACTGTCAAATGTACTAATTAAATATAATTGTGCACATTTTGGATTTATTAGAAAGCTGATGACAATAGCCAATTCTCCCAGACGATTTACTTGAATTTGAACATACATTTTGTCCTTAAAATTCTCATCTCATGCATATGGTAAACAAATGTTCATTCACAGGGTTACTCAAAAAGCTGGAGAAACTCAGCGGGTGCAGCAGCATCTAAGGTGGGAAGGAGATAGGCGACGTTTCGGGTCGAGACCCTTCTTCTCTCTGGTTTCCCTCTCCCCTGACTCTCAGTCTGAAGAAGGGTCTCGACACGAAACGTCACCCATTCCTTCTCTCCAGAGATGCTGCCTGTCCCACTGAGTTATTCCAGCATTTTGTGTCTGTCTAATAGTTAAATCAAATTACATTTAGGAAAACAATTATTTAGTGTTTTTTTAAATCTGCTGCATGGAATCAAATCCTTCGGCCTCTCTAGTCCACGCCGACCATCGATCATCCATTCACACTGGTTCTATGTTAACCCACTTTCTCATCCACTCCATGCACATTATGTGTAGTTTAGAGAAGACAATTAGTTTACAAACCCACACATCTTTGGGATATGGGAGGAAACCAGAGAACCCAGGGGAAACACAGCGAGAACATGCAAAGTCCACACAGACAACATGTGAGATCAGGATAGCATCTGGCAGCTCTACCAACTACATATTTTTTCAAGGGATGAATGCAATTTAAAAAAAAATACTCCTCTTGAAATAAAGACACCTTGGAAACAGTTCAATAGGATGAAATAATAATAGAATATTGACTGGCCTTGAGGGGGATACGACATATATTGCCTGAAGTAGATTCATATTGCCCGAGTCGAAGACGAGGGCAATATGGATCTAGTGAGGGCAATATATGTCGTATCTCCCGAAAGAGGACAGTCAATATTGTTATTATTACCCATTATCAGACATCTAGAGGAAAATCTGAACATCTCATATGATATGAATGTATCTATACATTTTGCAATATGCATTGCAACATTGTAAAGAAGGGTACTAAAACCATTGCAACATTGTATATAAGGGTACTAAAACAATGTAACATTTATGTTTCATTTATGTAATTTATGTCATTCATTTATGTGACAATGTGAAGGTCGAAGTTTTAAAACGGGAACCTTTTCTCGCAAACGGCAGCCATTTTTTTTTTTTTGAGAATAAATTTTTAAATTTCCCACGCAGCGTGACGTTGCCGTCACGCAGCGTCACGTTCCCGGATGTGAGACCAGGGGAATATAAGGTTATATTCCCCGCTGTTTAAACAGGTAAACTCCATAGGGGTTGGCTAGAAAGGGGAATATAAGAAAATATTCCCCTGTTAGCCCTGCTGGCAGTAAAAAGGAAGGGAATATGATTTGGTAAAACCATACCTCAGATGGCTGATATGGGTAATAATTATTATTATTACCCATATCACACATCTGAGGTATGCTTTTACAAAATTGTATTCCCTTCGTTTTTACTGCCAGCAGGGGTAACAGGGGAATATTTTCTTATATTCCCCTTTCTTGCGAACGCCTATGGACTTTACCTGTTAAAACAGCGGGGAATATAGTCTTATATTCCCCTGGTCCCACATCCGGGAACTTGGCAACGTGACGGCAACGTGACGCTGCGTGGGAAATTTAGAATATTCAAACGGCAGACAGGAAGACTGCCGCGTCCATTTTGGTTAAATTTTACGTGGAAGTCCGCCGAGCTGAGATGTTCAAATTTTCCTCTAGATGTCTGATAATGGGTAATAATAACAATATTGACTGTCCTCTTTCGGGAGATACGACATATATTGCCCTCACTAGATCCATATTGCCCTCGTCTTCGACTCGGGCAATATGAATCTACTTCAGGCAATATATGTCGTATCCCCCTCAAGGCCAGCCAATATTCTATTAATATTCAATCAGAATTTTAGATAATTGTGATGAATATTTGTTTATCCCATGTCTGGCAGTCAATGTTTCAACTGCAGGTAACTCAGACAATAATGGGTTCATTGGACCTGAGCTAATACCCTTTTTCTTCTTAAGCCCATAATTTATATGTCAACGACTATTAGCCTGGATTAATGTTGCAAATAAAAGGATGTAAAATGCTGGAGTAACTCAGCGAGTCAGGCAGCATCTCTGGAGAACATGGATAGTTAATTTGGGTCGGGGCCCCTTCTTCAGACTGACACTCATTCTGGTAGGCGAATAGAGCATGTGACTCCATGTGCTTTATAAGGACATTTTTGCAGGACATTACGATTAACAGTGAAGGGAAGCATTGCATTGCAAAAACGGGAATCAGATCATAGTAAGATCCCGCAGAGGTAGCTCCTAGTTATCAAATGAAGCTGCTCACCATTTGATGCAAAGTTGGCAATCATCTGGTGCACAGTGGTGCAGCAGGTAGAGCTGCTGCCTCACAGCACAAAGCCCTCGGTTCGATCCTAACCTCAGATACAATGCACATCCTCCGTGTGACCATGTGGATTTCCTCTGGGTTTCTCCGGTTTCCTCCCACTTACTGAAGACATGTGGATTTGCAGGTTAATTGGCCCGAGTTTAGTTTAGTTTAGAGATACCAGGGGCGCCGGGGAGATGGCAGCCCTGCCTGTTCGTTTTTTTCTTTACTTTTGTTAGTTTTTAGTTTGTTAAAAGTTGGTTTTAATGTTCTTCGGTTTGTTTTATGTGGGGGGAGGGGATCAGGGGAAACTTTTTTTTCAAGTTCCTACCTTCCCGGAGATGTGATTCTCCGGGCCCTGCGGCCTAACATCGCTGGAGCTGGATCCGGGGCGCGGACTTAACATTGGAGCCGATCCCTCGCCTGTGATGGCTCCCACCGCGACAACTGTGGACTTACCATCAAGGGCTCGCAGTCCCGGGAGAGGCTAGTCGGGAGCTCCAACGTCACAGAAGGTTCAACCAGCCCCGACACGAGGTTCGATCGCCCGGAGCTGACATTCCCCTGATGCGGGAGCTGATCACCTCTGGCTATGGAAGAACAAAGGGAAGGACTTGAACTTTATTTCACCTTCCATCACAGGGAGAAATGTGTAGGAGTCACTGTGGTGGATGTTCATGTTAAAATGTGTTTTTGAGTGATTTGTTGCTTTTAATAGTATGACTGACCTGGCCAATGAAATTCCTCGTATATGTTGCAAAACATACTTGGCGAATAAAGTGTGATTCTGATTCTGATTCTGATACAACGCAAAACCAGGTCTTTCAGCCCCCCGAGTCCGCACTGACCAATGATTCCCGCACACTAACACTGGCCTCCACTGGGGACAATTTTTACATTTATACCAAGCCAATTAACCTAGAAACCTGTACATCTCTGGACTGTGGGAGAAAACCGGAGTTCTCGGAGAAAACCCACATGGCCACGGGGAGAACGTACAAACTCCATACAGACAAGCACCCGTAGCCAGGATCAAACCCGGGTCTCGGGCCCTGTAAACGCTGTAAGGCAGCAACTGTGATTCCTGCTGCTCTCCTGCTCTATGACAGTGTGGCACGGTGGTGCAGTGGTAGAGTTGTTGCCTTACAGCATCAGAGACCAGGGTTCAATCCTCACCACGTGTGCTGCCTGTACGGAGTTTGCACGTTCTCCCCGTTACGGCGTGGGTTTTCTCCGGGTGCTCCAGGTTCCTCCCACACTCCAAAGAGGGACAGGTTTGTAGGTTCTAGGTTTGTAGGTTAATTGGCTTTGGTAAAAATCGTAAATTGTCCCTTGTGTGAAGGATTGTGCTAGTGTAAGAGGTCAAGGGTTACTCCAGCATTTTGTGTCTATCTTTGGTTTAAACCAGCATCTGCAGTTCCTTCATAAACAACCTGTAGATGTAGATCTGTACCTTGTGGATGGCTCGATTGTAATCACGTATTGTCTTTCTGCTGGCTGGTTAGCATGCAGCAAAAGCTTTTCACTGTACCTCGGTACACATGATTGACAGTAAACTAAACTGAACTGGATGCTGGGATCTTGAGCAAAATACAAGGTGCTGGAGGAACTCAACGGGTCAGGCAACATTTGTGGAAGGAATGGACAAAATATGTTTAGTTTCAGGTCAGTGTGGCAGGAGTAGGTTGAGGGCACCTTACTCTGGTTAAATAGAATCGCTGATTCCAAGGGCAGTTATCTGTTCAATGACTGTGAATACATTTTGAGGAGCTTTTAAATGAGCTGTTGAAGGAAACATTCAGATGTGGCAAGACTCAACAGTTATCCTGACCCAATCTGCCTTCCATCCATCACCAAATTGGTAACTGTGAACTATCCCCTGAAGTTTCCAAACAAGTTAGGACTTTTGATAGGACTTTATTCCTTGGACCGCAGGAGGATGAGGGGTAATCTTATAGAGGTGTACAAAATCATGGGAGGAATAGAACAGGTGAGCACACAGAGCCTTTTGCCCACAGGGGAATCGAGAACCAGAGTATATGGGTAAGAGGGGAAAGATTTAATAGGAACCTGAGGGGTGACATTTTTACACGAAGGGTGGTGGGTGGGTGGAAGGGAGAGCGGCCTGATAAGGTAGTTGAAGGAGGTATTATCGCAACATTTAAGAAACATTTAAACAGGTGCATGGATAGGGGAGGTTTAGAGGGATATGGACCAAATGTAGGCAGGTGGGACTCATGTAGATGGGACATGTTGGTCGGTGTGGGCAAGTTTACTGTTGTTTATTGTCATGTGTACTGAGGTACAGTGAAAAGCTTTTGTTGCATGCTAACCAGTCAGCAGAAAGACAATGCATGATTACAATGGATCAATTTACAGTGTATAGATACATTGGGGCCTGTTTCCACGTTGCAGATGGAACTTGTTAGTCAGGGTGGGCAAGTTAGGCCAAGGGCCTGTTTCCACACTGAATGATTCGAGGACACTATCACTTGAAGTTGTGTCAAAATAAACCAGTTAGTAACTCCAAATGTCACTTTTGGCCACATTTGGGAGAAAATATAAACAATACTCATTAATGTTCAGTACATTGGATCTTAGAGATGGTCAGATAAAATTAGGAGCGATTATTGGCTAGGTTAATAGGTGGGGATATGGAATGGACAGAGGGAGAGGAAATTAGATACAAGATACATTTATTTGTTATGTGCCAGCTACGGGCGGCCCGCCGCTCCAGCCCGCTCGCCGGGATGTTGGAACTTCGACGTTGGAACTCCGACGTCAGAACGAGAGGCTAGATTATGACTAACAACAGGCTATTATTCAACTGCAGTGAGTGGAAGATAGTTATATACTGTATAAATTTATGTGCGTGATCCTAATCTTAGTCATTTACAGCAGTTTCATTGACAGCAGAGTCATTCATTGAAACCAACTCTACCTATTTGTGGGTGACGTTTCGGGTCGAGACCCTTCTTCAGACTAATGTCAGGGGAGTGGGTGGTACAGAGATAAAATGTAGTCGGAGATAGTAAGAGTGGTTGGAGAACTGGGAAGTGAAAGGGCATGGAGTTAGAGGGGAAGCAAGGACTATTTGAAGTGAGGGAAGTCAATGTTCATACTACTGGGATGTAAGCTACCCAAAAAAAATATGAGGTGCTGTTCATCCAATTTGCGTTGGACCTCACTCTGACAATGGAAGAGGCCCAGGACAGAAAGGTCAGTGTGGGAATGGGAGGGGGGAGTTAAAGTGTACAGCAACCGGTCTATCTTCGATTTAAACCAACATCTGCAGTTCTTTACTACACATTTTGTCTACCTAGTTGTGGCAATGTCACTGTATTAATGCTTTATGGTGGATGAGTAATTCAGTCATAGACAACCTAATAACAATGGTTCACCAAAGGTGAAACTATTACCCTAATCTCTACAACAAAGCCAACTAAACGAAGATTTCTGAACCCAAATGGTATCACTTCCAGGTGAGGAGGGAGAGGGTGAGAGGGGAACTGAGGGTATTCATTTGAAGGGCAGCACCGACTGGTAGCGCGACTGGTAGAGTTGCTGCCTCGCAGCAACCGAGCCCCAGGTTCGATCCTGACCTTGTATGCTATCGGAGTTTGTACGTTCTCCCTGTGACCTGCGTGGGTTTTCTCAAGGTGCTCTGGTTTCCTCCCACATTCCAAAGACGTGCAGGTTTGTAAATTAATTGGCCTTTTGTAAATTGCCCCGAGTGTGTAGGATGCGAAAGGGGATAACGTGGAACTAGTGTGTGGGTGATCGATGGTCGCGTGCACTCGCTGAGCCTGTTTCCATGCTGTAACTCTGAACTGAACTAGACTAGACTGGACTGGACTGGACTTGACTAGACATTACATTGCTCGAGATGAGACGGGACGAGACTGGACTAGACTAGACAAAAGTAAGCTAAACTGAACTAAACTGAACTGAACTAAACTAAACTGGACTAGACTAGACCAGGCTAGACTTGACTAGACTAGACTAGACTAAAATAAACTAAACACAATTCGGTACACAATTTAAATAATTGAAAGCAGCAGCTACTAGATTTTATAAACAGGTGGATGTCTGCACGGTGAGAGGCTAATATGGGACAGCTGTTCTTGCAGCTGGCAAAGTATTCACTCTGTTGGCAGCTCCCCAGACTTATTGAGCCAAGTAGCTCTATTTACCTTCAACTCAAACAGTACAAATGAAGCTATTGCATATTTTCCATCATTGTCAAAACACAATGCATAAGCATTCAAGACCATAATTTCTAGTAGTAGTTTGGCAATCTGACTTATTTTCAAGCAATGCAAAGCAGATGGAGTCACAGGGTCATAAAACTGTACAGTACAGAAACAGGCCCTTCGGCCCACCCTGTCCATGCCTACCAAATTGGCAATTTGGCCTATTCCCATTTGACTGCATTTGGCCCACTAAACCTATCCTAACCATATATCTGCCCAAAGAGGGACCTCAGGGCACTATTTTCACAGAGTGTAGTCAGTATCTGGAATGAGCTTCCAGAGGAAGATATAGAAGTGGATATAATTACAACTTTTAAGAAAGTTGTAATTGTATCCACTTCTATATCTTCCTCTGGATGTTCATTCCAGATACTGACTACTCTCTAAGTGAAAATGGTGCCCTGAGGTCCCACTTACATCTCTCCCCTCTCACCTTAACCCGCTAGTTTTAGAATCCTCTACCTTGGGGAAAAAGACTATGAGCATTCAGTTGCTCATAGAGGTGGCACAGTAGCACAGCGGTGGAGTTGCTGCCTTACAGCGCCAAGGTCCCGGGTTCAATCCTGACTATGGGTGCTGTCCGTACGGAGTTTGTAGCTTCTCCCCATGACCACGTGGGTTTTACCCGGGTGCTCCGGTTTATTCACACACTCCAAAGACATACAGGTTTGTAGGGTAATTAGCTTCGGTAAAGATTGTAAATCGTCCCAAGTGTGTAGGGTAGTGCTAGTGTACAGGGATCGCAAGTCGGAGCGGACTCGATGGGCTGAAGGGGCTGCTTCCACGCTGTATCTCCAAATTAAATTAAACTAAACTAAAACTAAACTAAACTTTATCCATGGCCCTCATGACCTTGTACCCTTCAATAAGGTCACCCTGCAGCCTCTGAACTACAAAGAATAAAGTTCCAACCTATCTAACTTCTTCCTATAACTCAAGTTTGAATCTCTTTTGCACCCTTTCCACCATAATGACATCCTTCCTGCAGCTGAGTGATTAGACCTGCCACAGTAATCCAAGTGTGGTCTCACAGACGACTTGACAGCTACACCATAATGTCCCAACTTTTGTATTCAATACATTCCCAATGCAGAAGATGCAACACCTGTCCCTATACCTCCTCCTGCGACTCTGTCCAAGGACCCCGACAGCCCTTTCAGGTTAGACAGGGGTTCACTTGCACCTCTTCCAACCTCTACTGTATCCGTTGTTCAAGATGTGGATTCTTATACATTGGCAAGACCAAACGTAGACTGGCCGATTATTTCGCTGAACACCTTCACACAGTCCACCTGAATTTACCTGATCTCCCAGTTGCTAAACACTATCATTCTCCTTCTCATTCCCACACAGATCTTTCTGTTCTAGGTCTCCTCCATAGAGTGAGGCTAAACGCAAATTGGAGGAACAGCATCTCATATTTCTCTTGGGCAGATTGCAGCCCAATTGTATGAATTACATTTATCTAACTTCAAGTAACCCTAGCATTCCCTCTCTCTCTATCCCTCCCCTACCCGTCACACTAACTTCTCATTTTGATCCGACAAACTGCTAGCAATGGCCTGTTTCCTTTATCATCGTTATTTTTTTGCATATCTTTCATTCATTGTTCTTTATCTCTCTACATGATTGTCTATATCTCTCTTTTCCCTTATCCCTAACTAGTCTGAAGAAGAGTCATAACCCAAAATGTCACCCATTCCTTCTCTCCAGAGATGCTGCCTGTCCCGCTGAGTTACTCCAGTTTTTTTGTGTGTATCTTCGGTTTAAACCAGCATCTGCAGTTCATTCCTACACATTCCCAATGAAGTCAAGCATGCATGCCAAATGCCTTCTTCACCACACTGTCCACCTGACCTAGCATTTTCAGGGAACCATGCACGTGTACTCCCAGATCTCTCTGTTCCGTAACAGAGGAAAAACTCCAGCGTAAGCAATGCGGTAGGTAGGAAGATCGGGAAAACCCCCTAGCTTATGGGAGGAGCACATAGGTCCGGTAACAGCGGCAAATAAGCTGTTGCTGAGACTGGTTCCCCTTCACCTTCCTACTCGACCATCTTGGGTAAGAGAGAATCATCACATGAATCTCTTGAAGTAATGAAAAGCAAATGAAAAGATGAACCATTAAATTCTGCCCATTATATAATGATTTAGAAAGCAACCTGATTGCCTGACACAGCTTTGGCAACGTCTGCAGAAGTGCCGTGATTCAGACTCTGTCAAAGACTTTGAGAAGTGAGGGAAAAAAAGTTGGAACATGGTAGTTCCAAGTTTGTGATTTGGTACATTAAAAGCCTTTTGAAGGTGCGACCAGTATAAACCGTTCGTTCATTCCTGTGAAATGCTGCAATTTCTTTTTAACAAGTTCTCAGCCAGATATTGAATTCAGCCTCACAGCTGTTAATTTTCACCTGAATTTACTTCTTACCCGTCAAATGTCATACAGATGATAATATATTAGTTGCACTGAGAGCAGAGTCCAGACTCAACACACAATGGCTGTAAATTCTACTATCAACAGAAGAAATCCATGCCGACAAGCATATGTTTCAGTAAATAATGAGCCTCATCCAGGACTGTGTTTATCCTTTGCATTGTAGCTTTTCAAACTGGGATCCTGTGCCTACAGGACTCATGATCAGACCACACTCCATCGGATGGCGCCACTGCAGTGGCTGCCTCACCAGCAGCTGTTAGTCCTTTCACCCTTTTGGTTATTTTTAGTGTGTCTAAATGTAAGTTTTAATTGTTTCTTAATATGTCTTATGTGCGGGGTGGCGGGGGGGGAACAGGGAGAAACCGTTTCTCAGTCACTTACCTGGATGTAGATGCGTCTTTTCTCCGTGTCGCATCTTCGCCCCCCCCTCCCCCTCCCCTCGCGGCCTACCAACTGGATTGGCACGGCATTTCTCACTGGCGATCGTGCCAGAGCTTCAGCGGCAGGCGCAGCGCTGGATTATCATCGCAGAGCGAGTCGATGCCTTGCCGGGGATCGCCTGTGTTGGAGCTCCGCCCAGCTTGGCCTGTGGACTTTGGAAGCCGTGGTCTCAGGTAAGAGGCGGACGATTCGGAAACTCCAAGCCGCGAGTGTGTTCCGCTCTGTTCTGACGTGGAGTTCTGATCATCCCGGCGAGAGGGCTTGTACATCAGGCCGTCCGTAGCGGCGACTGCAGAGGGTTCAAAGGCCCCGACCACGGGTGAACAAAGAGGAAGATGACTGAACTTTCTTGCCTTCCATCACAGTGGGAAACGTTGATTCCGTTGTGGTGGATGTTTATGTTAAACTCTATCGTGTACTGTGTTCGTCTTATTTGTATGGCTGTATGGTAACTTAAATTTCATTGTATGAATTGGTGCATGTGACAATAAACCTGAACTTGAGATTATGCTAAAGCTTGCAAACCACCAGATTCAGAAATAGCTCCTACCCCACTGTCAACAGTCTACTGAACAGTCATCCGATAAGCTGGGGTGTGGTCCCGATCTTCCAACCTACCTCATTGTGGACTTTGACCTTTTCTCTGTAACTGTATTTCTATGACGCTGTAAAGGGCCTGTCCCACTTGGCTGTCATTTGCGCCTCATTTACGCGTTATATGTAAATTAGATCGACGCGTCGTGAAGCATGGGGTGCGCATGGTGAGGCGTGGAATCGTCTGCGGTGGCGCGTGCTGTCGCGCGGTGCTCCAGGATTTAGTACAGGAATGAAATCCTTGCGCGCTACCTGCATGACGTATCGCGTACGCATGCTGACACATTGGCGTCGTACGCTGGCATCCCGACGTCTCGCGTGTATCATGTGGTGACGCATGGTTACGTCACTGTGCATCAACGTCCTTACGTCCTTGCGTCAATGTCCTGCCGCGCGCCGCAGGGTATTCTAATGACGTCATTTGCACCAGACAGCTGTGCTGAGGCGTGATTTGCATGCGACGTCGCGCATCACGACGTATCGACCTATTTTACATATGACGAGTAAATGAGGCGCAAATGACGGCCAAGTGGGACAGGCCCTTAAGACTATATTGTGCACGCTGGTATTTTTCTCTTTGCATTACCCTGTGGTACCTGTGTTTGGCTGGATTGTACTCATGTATTGTATGAATTGATTTGTCTGGATAGCTCACAAACAACAGCTCTTCACTGCATCTTGGTACACATGACAATAATAAACCAATACTAATACCAACCGTTTGTCCATTTGTCACACCATTCCTCTTTTCCTTCATCTTTGTTAACTTATTTATACATTACGTACTGATTAGAGATATTTTCTCCATTATTTTTTTATTGATTTATTTATCATGTTTAACGTTATCAGTTGCCCATGCCTGGTGGTAACTTGGATCCACTTCTAATTTAGATAAATTATGATATTTAGGTTCCTTTGTTTAAACTTCAATCAGTACATAAAATTGGTTCAAATTGTACCCAACACAGTTCTACGGCTGCATAAGATCTCACTCTCCTGCTAAAATGGATGTTAATTGCACACTGCAATTTTCTCCGAAGTGAATTTATAAGGTCATAAGTGATAGAACCAGAATTAGGCCATTTGGCCCATCAAGTCTACCTATTTCTCCCCCCTAACTCCATTCTCCCACCTTCTCCTTCTCCCCACCCATACTTGACACCCATACTAATCAAGAAACTATCTATCGGCCTAAAAAATATCCATTGACTTGGCCTCCACAGCTTTCCATGGCAAAGGATTCCACAGATTCACCACCCCGTGACTAAAGAAATTCCTCCTCATTTTCTGAAAAGTAGAGTTTAACACGACTGTCCTCAGAACTTGTATTAGTCTAGTGACTTGAACATGCTGGTAGTCTCTGTAACAAAAATACAGTAACAAACAAACAGTAAATGTTCTCCAATTAGTCTATTTTGGATTCACACCCATTTAAGAGGAAAACACTGCATCAATATTAAACTGCCGTATCGCAATGTGCTTTTACTTATCTGATAGTGTAGACACCATATGGAAACTTGCCTTTCATAAGGATCTATTTCCTTTTACCACAATTCAATATGTGGGTTGTATCAAATGTCTGTTTTCAGTAAAACAAGTGATCCGTGCTTCTAATTTACCTACCACAGTTTCACATTCTATAGAGAGAGGTTAATCCTTTTGATATGGGGAACTGTTCTAAAACATAAACACACAAAGCTCCAGTGTATTTTTGTTTTTGTTACATTGAACAAAGGACACAAGGCACATGCCTGTTTATAGCCGCTCAGAGCCTTGGCACGTGGTCTAACCCTCGTCAACCATGTGTGCTTCTACAAGAGGAAACAGTCTTCAATTCTTTTACACAAAATAGCGGGGTTGCCAAAAGTAACTGAGGCAAGGAACTGTGTCTGTTAGCCCTCAGTTCACAAACTTAGACTTCAAACCAATCTGTGAAATGCATAATCACAGCAACATGCATTTGGTTTCAGAATTATTCAACAGCTCAAACAATCAAAAATAAAAGCTATTCCTTGACTCCATTTACCCAACACGAACTTTAGGTACGTTTCTGGGTGGTCAGAATGTTTGGTTGTGTTCTCCTGCAGCATGGAAATAAAACTTATTCCAACTAACGTTGATTCCAACTAACTTTGAAGATCATTGCAAATAAGCAGTGTACATCTTGAGACCCTGTTCACAGTTAAACAGTAACTTGTTTATCGCAAATCAATTGCTTATCAGAAAACTATCGTCAAAACGAGAAAGCATTTTTTGGCCGACAGAATAAATTGAAGACAAAATGTGTCGGAAGGAACTGCAGATGCTGGTTTACACCGAAAGTGCAGATGCTGGTTTACACCGAAGATTGACACAAAATGCTGGAGAAACTCAGCGGGTCAGGCAGCATTTGTGAAGAGAAATGGACAGACAACGTTTCAGGTTGGGCCCCTTTATCAGGTTAATGGAACTGATTGCCCCTCCATCAGACTGAAGAAGGGTCCCGACTCTAAACTTTATCATCCATTTCCTTCACAGATGCTGCCTGATCTGCTGAGTTCCTCCAACATTTTTGTGTTTTCAAAATATTTCCGTGTAGAACGTACAAGTGATCACTGATCATACATAGTATACTCTAAAGGGGCTGTCCCACTTGGGCGACCTAATTGGCGAGTTTAGAAGCGTTTAAGAGAGTTTGAAAAAATGTCATGTTAAAGACCTCCTTCGACTATGTAGAAGACTAGCTTCCACTAGCTACGGCTAACTTCGGGAAAATTGGACACCGAATAGTGGAGAGTGAAGCCGACCTCCTTCGATCTCCTTCGACCTCCCTTCGACTATGATGAAGACTATCTACGATTCTACCTTCCATTACTTTCGACTACCGTCGATTACCTACGAATAACATGCCGACCTACTACGACTAAACCTACGAGTAAAAAAAGTATCGATGTTTTCCATGGCGACCTTTTTTTACTCACGGGCATTTTTCAACATGTTGAAAAATACACCGCGATCTAGCTGAGGCCTCGAGTACATGGGGACTACTCGCGAGCATGAAGGAGAGTTACAAAGACCTCCTACGACCTCGTGTCGACCATGCTGCGAGTATGAGTCAAGGGCAAACTCGCCAGAACTCGCGGATTAGATCGCCCAAGTGGGACAGGCCCTTTATATTAAGTAGATTGGAATACACCAAAGTTTCTAATTTCCTGATGTACAACCTCGCATCCAATAATAGTTTCCACTCGTGGGAGAGTCTGAGACCAGTGGGCACAACCTCTGAATAAAAGGACGTACTTTTTAAAATGGAGATGAGGAGGCATTTTTTTAAGCCAGAGGGTGGTGAATCTGTGGAATTCATGGCCACAGATGATGGTGGAGGCCTAATCATTAGGTATTTTTAAAGCAGAGATTAATAGGTTGTTGATTAGTAAGAGTGTCAAAGGTTATGGGAGAAGGCAGGAGAATTGGGTTGAGTGGGTAAACTAGAATGACAGAATGGTGGAGCAGACTCGATGGGCCCAATGCACTCATTCTGCTCCCATGTCTCATCCAAATCCTGTGAGTTTTCCACCCATCACGTCTGGCTAGAATTTCTGTTTCTGCAAGAGACTGAGAGAACTTGCTACTGTGACAACCTTTGTGTATCTGTTATGGGCACTGGGCTATGTCTGCATCTGTATCTGTAAGAGGGTCTTTGGACTGCTCAGAGATTCTCCGAGCACAGAACCACCTGCAAACCTCTGCCCAGTCGCATGCATTGTTACTGCAAGGATTGGTTGGTCAGATTAGGCGGGAGCAAAATGTTTAGACAAAGCTACAAAAAGTAAATTAAAGGAAATACCCCTAGAGCCTGCGAGAGCGGGGGCGCAAGATGGCTCACTGATTGATAACACGGTTACAGACCCAGGAACGGAAACGACCACGGACAAGGAGAGCATGGCACATGAGACATCCACAACAGCTGCGGGACACAAACTTCAGGTGTGCATCTGTGGTTGGGAGAAAAGATGGGCTTGAAGATCCACCAAGGGAGGAAAAAGTGCTTGAGAGAGCAGAGACATGGGCCTCGCATTGACCAATACTTCTTACGAAGCAACCAGTCAAATCAGTCGAATGAAGCACAGCGACGGGACACAAACCAAAGTTCGCAGAGCATCAGCACCCATGTCACTGAAGAGGGTGATGCAAGCACAGAAATGCCGGTGGAGGAGCCCACGCAACAACTACAAAGACCTCCATTGGAGGGAAAGATCAAAGGGCACAAACCTGGAGTGAAATGGCCCAAAGCTGTTGAAAAGAAAGTGGGAGACGGTCAACAGTGACCTTATACATATCTTGGAGCAACAAGTGGGCACAGCAGTGGAAAAGCTTGAAAGGATGGGCAACACAATCTACAGCTATGGAGAAGAACGGTTTGGGGTGAGTAAAGGGAGAGGTGGAAAGAAATTACCAACACCAATCAAGTCCAGGAGGCAGCAGGAGATCGAGAGGCTAATCAGAGAGAGGAGACAGTTGAAAAAGCAATGGAAAAAAGCAACTGACGCAGAGAGAGAAGGTCTCGTGCTACTCCAAGAGGACATCAAGAGCCGATTGGCAACCTTGCGAAAAGCAGAGAACATGAGGAAACTTGTTGCTCCGGGGCCAAACGTAGTACCATACAAGCTCTACAAGAACGCACTGGATGTGTTACGCTTTCTATGGAAGCTCATGAGGGTGGTGTGGAAGAAGCAAGCAATACCTAAGGCTTGGCGAAGGGCCGGCAGCGTACTAATACCTAAAGAAAAGGATGCATCAGACATCAGCCAATTCCGGCCAATATGTCTCCTCAACGTCGAGGGAAAAATCTTTTTCAGCATTGTATCACAAAGGCTATCCACCTATCTGGTAACAAACAAGTACATTGATACATCTGTACAGAAAGCAGGAATTCCAGGATTTTCAGGCTGCTTGGAGCATACAAGCATGATCTGGCACCAGATCCAAGCAGCTAAGAAGGACAAGAGAGACCTACATGTGATCTTCCTCAATCTGGCCAATGCATTTGGTTCAGTTCCACATGAATTCCTTTGGGAATCTTTTGCCTTTTTCCATGTACCAGAGCTCATCACCACACTGGTCAAGAACTATTTCCAAGACCTGCAGCTGTGCTTCACAACAGCTGAATTCAGTACAACATGGCAGTGCTTGGAAGTAGGCATCAGGGCAGGCTGCACAGTCTCACCCTTGGCCTTTACAATGGCCATGGAAGTCATCATCAGGGCCTCAAAATGGGTGGTGGGCGGTGAACGAACCAGAGCTGGGCTCCGTCTGCCACCCATCAGGGCATACATGGACGATATGACAACAATAACCACTACTGCAGCATGCACCAAGCGGCTACTTGGAAAGCTGCAGGAGAACATCAAGTGGGCCCGAATGAAAATCAAACCAAGTAAATCTCGAAGCATCTCCATAGTTAAGGGGGTGCTTAGAGACACAAGGTTCTGCATCGGTGACGACCCAATACCAACAGTGTCTGAGCAGCCAGTAAAAAGCCTGGGCAGATGGTACAACGCAAGTCTCAAGGACAAAGAGCAGGTGCAACAACTAAGGCAAGAAATTGTCAACGGCCTGGAGAACATCAATCAGACCCTACTGCCTGGGAAACTGAAGCTCTGGTGCCTACAGTTTGGACTCCATCCTCGGACAATGTGGCCATTGACCGTTTATGAAGCCCCAATAACAACTGTGGAGAAGATGGAGTGAACCATAACTTCATACGCGAAGAAATGGCTCGGTGTCCCACGATGTCTAACTAACATCGGCCTCTATGGCAAAGGGGTCCTGGAACTACCTCTCACTAGTCTAACAGCGGAATACAAGTGTTCCAAAGTAAGACTCCAGATGACACTGAGGGACTCTAGAGACAAGACCATCAGTGCTGTTGCACCGCCCCTAGTAACTGGCCGGAAGTGGACACCATCTGATGCAGTACAGCAAGCTTCATCAGCCCTGAGGCACAAAGACGTCGTGGGGCAAGTGCAGCAGGGAAGAGGAGGCTTTGGCCTTACGACAAGTAAACCAACTTGGCAAAAGGCCACAACATCGGAGCGGAGGACATTGGTGGTTGAGGAGGTGCAGCGACAGGAGGAGGCCGCAAGAAGTGCAAAGGCGGTCTCTCTTGCCAAACGGGCAATGGATGCAGTGGGAAGGTGTGGAGCGGAGGAAGATCAGCTGGAAAGAACTATGGGAAATGGAATCAAGCAAGATCAGCTTCATCATCAGAGCGACATACGACGTGCTTCCATCACCAAAGAACCTCCATCAGTGGTACGGCGAGGATCCAACCTGTGCCCTCTGCCCAACTCCAGCGACCCTCAAACACATCATGGTAGGCTGCAAGACCAGCCTCACGCAAGGGAGATACACGTGGCGGCATAATCAGGTATTAAAAAGCCTGGCAACAGCCCTTGAGAACAGGCGGCGTGCGACCAACTCCTTGCCTCTTAGAGCAAGCAACCCCTCCCACTTAAGGGCGACAATCTTTGTCCGAGAAGGACAGAAAACACCTAAACATCCTTCCACCAGATCAGAAGAAGGAAACCTATGCAGGGCCCGTGACTGGAGGATGCTGGCGGACATCGGCCGACAACTAATCTTTCCACCTGAAATTGCTTCAACCAACCTCAGGCCAGACTTGGTGTTCTGGTCCCTTTCACAGAAGACTGCTTACATCATAGAGCTCACAGTTCCATGGGAGAACTCTGTTGTGGAGGCCTATGAGCGTAAGAAGCTGCGCTACGCAGAGCTTGCAGCAGAGGCAAGGCAGCGTGGCTGGAACATCAACGTTTATCCAGCTGAAGTGGGATGCAGAGGATTTGTTGCGTCATCTACAATCAGACTGCTGAAGGAGCTTGGAATCCACGGTCAGGCTCTGCGGAAGACCAAAAGATCACTCTCAGACGCGGCCGAAAGAAGCAGCCGGATTCGACTCAAGCGGAAACACCCATGCTGGGCCCCAAGTACATCTGGGTGAATCTTTGAGGCAGTTTGACATGGGACACGCGCTGAGGGCTGATCATCCTGCAGCGGGCCGCCCTTGTGGAGGGTGTATAGTGATAAAAGGCCGAAACACCCAGTGATGCAAGGGTACACTACTGATGATGTGTCCTGTGCCCAACTGTCCTGAAGGTTACCCAGGCCAAGATATACAAAAACGTATCCCCCCCCCCGATGTTGAGCGTCTACCACTCTCAGCAATCAATGAATGTCGTGTAATGCTCCCCACCTACTGGCACAAGGGACTTCTTAACATCTTGTCCTGTGTATTTGATTCCACGTTTGTCTTAATTTTTCATTCATACTATCTCCCTCATCTCGCCGCCTCACCGGTCGGACCGACCATCCGCCCACCGGGACCTCCAACGCATCGCCCGCCGACCCCGACTCCACTGCCCGCGGACTCCTACCTTCGGGTCCGCCGACCCACGACTCTCCACCGCCCTCCAGCAGCCCGCAGCCGTCGCCTCACCTGCAGACTGGACGTTGCTAACTCCTCCCACCACTCTGTTTTTAACGGCACTGGATCCTAGTGCCCGTCTCCCCAGCCCCAGTAACCTTGGTGGCTATTCCACTGGGTCTTCCCCATCCCCCTCCTACCATGTAACCCCTGCTCTTCCCCACCCACCCACACCACAGCCCCCATACCCCCCCCCCCCCACCCCCTGACCACCCTCCAGCCCCCCCACCACACAACGTTCCGTCCTCAGTCCACTCACCTGCCTTTCTCCGACCACAACCCCCATCCTTGCCGCGTGTTCACCATCCCCCCAGACCTCCCCCTCTCCGACTGAAAGGTCTTTGGTGTTCCAGCCACGCTGCGTTGCCTCTGCAGAGGTCTTACCTTTGTCCCCCTCCGTCCCCACCTCAATGAGTTTCGCGCCCACCACGACTTGGAGCTCTTCTACCGCCGCCTCCGCCTCACAGCGTTCTTCCACGGGAAGAAGTCCTCGCCCCCCACTGATGATCCCTCTTCCTGTCTCCAACGTACCCCCTCCACTTGGACCCCCCCTCGTAGCCTTCCGGGTCTAGAACTATTTATCCAGAACTGCCGTCAGGACATCAACCGCCTTGACTTCTCCACTCCTCTGTCTCACTCCAATCTCACCCCCCCCCCCGAACGTACTGCCATCAACTCACTCCGTAACAACCTAGACTGGGTTATCAAACCCGCCGACAAGGGAGGTGCCGTGGTAGTCTGGCGCATCGATCTCTACAAAGCGGAGGCCGCACGCCAACTCTCGGACACCTCCTCCTAATAACCCCTGGACCATGACCCCACTGACAAACACCAGGCCACCATCTCGAGCACCATAACCTACTTCATCAGCTCGGGCTCCCTACCCCACCGAGCCTCCGACCTCATCGTTTCCCAGCCCCGCACGGCCCGATTTTATCTTCTCCCCAAAATCCACAAACCCGGCTGCCCTGGCAGACCCATTGTCTCTGCCTGTTCGTGCCCCACCGAACACATTTGCACATACCTTGACTCCATCCTATCCCCCTTTGCTAAATCCCTCCCCACCTATGTTCAAGACACCTCAGACACTCTCCGTCGGCTCCGTGCATTCCATTCTCCAGGCCCCCATCCTCTCATCTTTACCATGGACGTCCAGTCATTCTACACCTCCATCCCCCACCAGGACGGTCTCAAAGCCCTCCGGTTCTTCCTCGACCAGAGGAGCAACCCATACCCGTCCACTGACACCCTCCTCCGCCTAGCGGAGTTGGTCCTTACCCTCAATAACTTCTCTTTTGACTCCTCCCATTTCCTCCAAACACAAGGCGTAGCTATGGGCACACGCATGGGCCCCAGCTACGCTTGCCTCTTTGTCGGGTACGTCGAATAATCCTTGTTCTCGGCGTACCAGGGCCCCATCCCCGACCTCTACCTCCGTTACATCGACGACTGCTTTGGTGTCACCTCCTGCACCCACACACAACTGACTGACTTCATCCATTTCACCACCAACTTCCATTCAGCACTCAAATACACTTGGACCATTTCCGACATTTCCCTACCATTCCTTGACCTCATCATCTCTATTGCAGGTGATACACTCCTGACCGACATCCATTTTTATTAAAAAAGGAAGAAGGGTCTCGACCCGAAACGTGGCCTATCTCCTTCGCTCCTTAGATGCTGCTGCACCCGCTGAGTTTCTCCAGCCTTTTGTGTACCCTATCTCCCTCCATCATGGACGCCCGAAGGGGGGGTGCGTTGGGTGCGACCGCACCCCCATTTTTTCCCCCAGTGTAAGAAAATATCCCGAAAAAAAAAAAAAAATCGGAAAAAAAAATTTTCGGGGAAAAAAAAAAATCGGGACAGAAAACAGCGGAAAAAAATATCAGCGTTTCCACTTTGTCGGAAAAACGCCAGAAATTCTGGTTCCGGCCGCTGGATGATTTGGGAGAAAAAAATGCGACCATCTGCGCCTGCGCAGTTGGGGAAGCGACGCAAAATGACGCCGTCTCTCTGCACGTGCGCAGTGGGCCCGGGCGGCATCAGACCAGGAGACCGTTCTCCCCGTCGCCGGGCGGGAGTGGCTGAATCTGAACCCAGCGGCAGTAACCCCAACACCAGGCGCCGCTGTGGTGGGGCCCAGTGCCCTCGCCTCCCCCCCGCCGCCGGGGCCCAAGCCATCTTCCTCCCACGCCACCCCCGCTGGGCCCACGCCACCTTCATCGGCCCCCGCCTGCTGGGCCCCTGCTGGGCCTGCACCACCTTCATCTTTGCCCCCCCCCCCACTAGAAAGAGGGGGGGATGTGGGAGGGGGAGAGAGAGAAGGGAAGGGAGGTGAGAGAGAGAGGGGGAGGGGAGAGAGATGGGGGAGGGAAGAGGGAAAGGGGGATAATCTTTAGTGATATAGCAAAATTAAGGTAGGTTTTTGAGCTATTATTATATTTTCTCCTCCATATGAATAATTTTAATGAATTGGAACTGCTGTCTTTTTCTCTTTAACAATACTGAAAAATATGAATTCCATAGTTTGTGATATAAATATACATTTTAATGGGATCATTATATTCAGATCTAACATTTCCATTTCGAGATCGGGTGGGGGGGGGGGGTGGGGGCGGGGGGTCAAATATGTGTCAAGCCGATAGCCTAATCGTTAAAGAGTTAAAAGATAGCCCATCAGAGCTGCCAAGGAGAGGTACTCTGAGAAGTTGAGGAGCAGGTTCTCAGCTAGGGACTTCTTCAGCATGGCAGGGCTTGCAAGAAATCACCAGCTATAAGAGGAAAGCCCCCCGCTCTTTGGACAATCGTCAGCTGACGAACAACCTGAATGAGTTTTACTGCAGATTTGAAAATCAGAAAGTAACCCTGGTACCCCCTCCCCAACAAACACAGCCAGACCCCAGTCTGCAAAGAATGGACCCTGCACTCTCTCCTTCCCATTCACCACTTCACACCTACTTGAGGCAAGACTCCAGTATGAAAAGAGTGGACCCTTTCCCACCCCAACCAACACTTCACACATAATTACTCATTTTTAACCAGTCCCTGCTAAGATGCACTGTTCCTGCCTGCTTCAAAGTCTCCACCATTGTCCCTGTACCCAAAAAGGTAAGGATTACTGGTCTTAATGACTACAGGCTTGTCGCACTGACCTCTGTAGTCATGAAGACCGTTGAAAGGCTTGTGCTGGCCAAGCTGAAAAATATCACAATCCCTCTGCTGGACCCTCTGTATTTTGCATATTGGGGCAATAGATCTGTGGATGACACAGTCAACCTGGGCCTACACTTCATCCTCCAGCACCTAGACCACCAGGTGCCAGAGCTACTACACTCCAAACTTTCTGAATTGACTGTGCCTGAACCCCTCTGTCGGTGGATCACCAGTTTTCTGACAGACAGGAAGCAACATGTGAGACGGGAAAGCATATCTCGGACCCACAAATGCTCAGCATAGGAGCACCGCAAGATGCGTACTGTCCCCTCTCCTCTAGTCTGGCCACACCAGTGACTGCACCTCCACAGACACCTCTGTCCAGCTTCTCAAGTTTGCGGACGACATAACCCTGATTGGACTGATCCAACGTTTTATACAACTGCAACATGAGCTCCCAACTTCAATACTCAAGGCTCTGACTGATGAAGGCCAAAGTGCCAAAATACGTTTTGACCACCTGATATACCTGCGACAAGACCTTCAAGGAACCATGCAACCATCAACCATTCCTCTGCCCACCTGGCTAATTGATCCAGATCCTGCTGCAATCTTTCACAACCATCTTCACTATATGCAAAACCATTCACTTCTGTATCATCAGCATACAAGATTGCTAATCTTGCCCTGTTCTGTGACGTTTCACAGAGTGCTGGAGTAACTCAGCGGGTCAGGCTGAGTATAGAGGTTGGAAGGTCATGTTGCGGTTGTATAAGAAGGTGGTGAGGCTGCATTCAGAGTATTGTATTCAGTTCTGGGCACCATGTTATAAGAAAGATGTCATCAAACTGGTAAGGGTACAGTGAAGATTTACGAGGATGGACTAGAGGGCCAGAGCTATAGGGAGAGGTTGTGTAGGCTGGGACTTTATTTCATGGAGCACAGGAGGATGAGGGATGATCTAATAGAGGTGTATAAAATCATGATTTGAATAGATATGGTTGAGTTTTTTGCCCAGAGTAGGTGAATCGAGGAGCAGAGGACATACGTTTAAGGTGAAGGGCAAATGCTTTAATAGGAATCTGAGGGGTATGTTTTTCACACAAAGGGTAGTAGATATATGGAACAAGCTGCCAGAGGAGGTAGTTGAGGCATGGACTATCGCAACAGTTAAGAAACAGTTAGACAGGTACATGGATAGGACAGGTTCGGAGAGATCAAACGTGGGCAGGTGGGGCTAGTGCAGATGGGACATGCTGGGCTGAAGGGCCTGTTTCCACACTAAATCAATGACTATCTATCATTCCCTCTCAAACCCATTCTCCTGCCTTCTCCCCATTACCTCTGACACCCGTATCAATCAAGAATCTATCAATCGCCTCCTGAAAAATGTCCATTGACTTGACCTCCACAGCTGTCTGTGGCAATGAATTCCACAGTTCACCACTCTTTGACGTAAGAAATTCCTCCTCATCTCCTTCCTAAAGGAATGTATTTTAATTCCGAGGCTGTGGCCACTAGTCCTAGACTCTCCCTCTAGTGGAAACATCCTCTCCACATCCCCTCCATCCAGATTTCTCGCCAGGCTGGGACAGACAGCAACAGCTTCACGTGTCCCAAAGCTTGTGTCCTGTCCTGCATCACCCAAGGCAGCAGACATATTATAGGAGAGGGCAAGCACCGTCACAAAGTAGCTCACAATGGTTTGGGTAACATTCAGGAATGTCTATGCATGTCACATCATGAATATTACTGAAGAGCGGTCTTGACCCAAAATATAATCTATACCTTTTCTCCAGAGATGCTGCCTGACTCACTGAGTTACTCCAGCACTCTGTGACATGTCATCTATCCATGTTCTCCAGAGATGCAGCCTGACCCGCTGATTTACTCCAGCACTCTGTGATACGTCGCCTATTCATATTCTCCGCAGATGCTGCCTGACCCACTGAGTTACTCCAGCACTTTGTGTCTATTTTCCCTTCACCCATCTGCTCAAGCCCACTCTCCCCCCTCCTTTCCTATGTTCCTTTCCAACCATAAACCTCTCTCTGCCTTTACATTTCACTCCTCTTTCAAATCTGCTCTACTTATCTACATGCATTTTTATTCTTAACTTTTTAGTCATAGAATGATGCAGTGTGGAAACAGGCCCTTCAGCCCAACTTGCCCACACCGACCTACATGTCCCATCTAAACTAGTCCCACTCACACACGTTTGGCCCATATCCATCTAAATATGTCCTATCCATGTACATGTCCAAATGTCTCTTAAACATTAGGATAGTCCCAGCCTTAACTACCTCCTCTGGCAGCTCGTTCCATACACCCAGCACCCAGTGTGAAAAAGCTACCTCTCAGTTTCCTGTTAATTTCGGAAATATTGGTCATAAATTTGGTGCAAAAATGCTCCAAAATAAGGCTCAGAATTTAGAGATCTAAAACCCCAGAGCTTCCAGGGCCCTGGACCCTGGCATCGAGGTACTTCACGCTTCGCACTTGTGATGTGCGCAACGCGCACATTATTTCACATTAAATTTTTGTAATCCTGTCATGCCGCCCCCTTTTTTGGAAAGCTTCGCACGGTCCTGCCCTCCATTGTTAGGTTACTGACCATTAGATCATCCTGCTTGCATTCCACAGACTATACAATGTACAGACAGCAGGCAGACTTTGCCTTTGCTTTAGTTTATGTCTCGTACTTTGCTAAAATTCCTCCGGAAAATATTTTTTTCAGAATTTGTCTCGTCCGGTCTGAGCAAACCTCCAGGCCTTTCCCAGAGTTAATATTTCTACAGGTATGCAGTGCACACGCAGAGAATTAGCAGACTGTCATCACACCCAAATGCCTATTCATTATATGTTTAGTTAGCGTGACCAGATTATTCAGTTATGTGGAGAATGTATTGAAGTCAAGAGTGTTTAATTGTCATATGTACCAATAACGTAACATTGAAATTATTATTTGCTGCAGTTTAACAGGCCCATAAACGCAATAACACCCAGATAAATATATAATAATCAAAAATAACATAAATTAATAAACTTATTACTAAATAAACATAATAAGTCTGTAGTGCCACCAATGACACAGTCTATAGAAGATCATAATTCCTGAGGTTAGTGTTGTCCAGTGTTCAAGAGCCTGATGGTGGTTGAGAAGTGGTTGGCCTTGAACCTGGAGGTCACAGTTTTTAGGCACCTCTACCTTCTTCCCAATGGTAGTAGTAAAAACATGGCTAAGGTGGTGTGGGTTTTTGATGATATTAGCTGCTTTTTTTGGACAACGTCTCCAACTGATCCCTTTGATATTGGGTGGATGCTTCCAGTATAGCGATCGGAGGAGCAGTGTTCTCGCAGGGCATCGATGGAAGCGAATGACCGATCGCATTTGTGTCCCGTCCCTTGACTGCAACCGAAAGCAAGAACTCCACCGGGGAACGGGAAGCATTTGCGTGCATCTACGCGTGTGAACACTGGCACGTATACCTATACGGGAGACCATTCACTCCGTACAGATCACCAAGTGCTAACTACATTGCTTGACATGTCAGGCTCAGGACACCGTCCGCTCAGGATCTATAGATGGTCCGCTCGCCTTCACCAGTACAACTTCAAAGTAGAATACCTCGCAGGTTCACGCAATCGCATCACAGACATGCTCAGTCGCATCCCAACGGTGGCACCCGCAAGCACACGCGATAGCGACACTTCAAGCGACATCGACGAATACGTTCTTGCAGTCATTTCGCACGCGGGGAGAGCTGAAAGCAGAGTCGACAGCTGACGGCACACTGCAAATCGTCTGCCAGTATCTCAGGACAGACTGGCCCAAGGAGATAGCAGACGACTTGGTTCCGTACTACTGGGTACGCCACGACATGGCTGGGGTTGACGCTACATGTGTCACGCGCGGAACTCGAGTGGTTATACCCAAATTACTGCAACACCGCGTGTTACAACTGGCACATGAAGGCCACCCGGGCATTGTTAAGCTGAAACAACGGTGTCTCGAGGCAGTGTGGTGGCCTAGATCATCGCGTAGAAGATTTCGTAAAAAAAATTCGTAAAAAAAGACGGTGATTGTGGTCAGCATGCAGCAGAGCATAAAGCAGAGCAGTCTATTTCCGCTCGACGCTCTCAGCGACAGAAGAGGAGATCTCAGTATCTGCACGATTATCCGCTGTGAAGCCATAAACGTTATCTTCACCGAGCTGTTATTTTGGACTGATTGCCTATGGACATATTTGGGTGGATAACTGGACTTATATGATAACCTTCATTTACAAGGAGGGAAAAGTGTTGTGTCCTGGAGTCACCACTAGAGGGCTCTGTCTCAAAATGAATGTTTCCTCAGGGAGGGTTCCTGTGGGATCTGCAGGGTTTTAGTAATAAATACACTTGTAATAAATACACTTCGGGCTCTGGACACCAAGTGTAGATGGTGAATTATTTAGCCCTCGAATACAACATCCATTATCCCAGAAATTATTTGTCAATCAATAATACATAATCAACAAATTAAAAATCCCGATTTACAAATAAGATAGAAATGATTGGCTTGGTGGAGATACAGCAAAATACAAAGTGCTGGAGGAACTCAGCGGGTCAGGCAGCATCTGTGGAGGGAATGAACAGATGACTTTGTGGGTCTGGAGTCTGATGGAGTCAGGGGGAGAGAAAGCTGGAAAGGATAGATAGGGATGGGGTAATGCCTGGGAAGTGATAGGTGGATACAGGTGAGGGAGGTATGATTGGGAGATGGGTGGAGTAAGTGATAAAGTGTAAAGGAGACAAGACAGAGTTTTGCGGAGGAGTGAAATGTAAAGCTGGAAGATGGGATATGGGTTGAGGGGATAAGGGGAAAGGGAAATGGGGGGGGGGGGGGGGGGGGGGAGGGAGGAGGGAATTACCAGGTTGTAAAAGGCCCAGGATAATGCTGCCTGCTTGACTGAGGCAGCAGGAAGCATCGATGGAGCCGATGGTAAACATAGACACATTTAAAGTAGGTGCAGGAATAGGTCATTCGGCCCTTCGAGCCAGCACCGCCATTCAATCTGATCATGGCTGATCATCCAAAATCAGTACCCTGTTCCAGATTTCTCTGCATATCCCTTGAGTCCTTTAGTTCTAAGATGTGACCTGACCTGATGGTATGAAGACAGGTCTATGTGATGGACTGGGCTACATCCACAACTCTGCTATTTTTTTCACGGAAATAAGATGAAATATCATTATTTCCCTCTCACAATTTGCAGATCAATGGTACGGAAAATCAGGGCACTAGGCTAAAGCGGCTAACTTTGGAGAATGCATTGCTGAGCAGTTAAGTCATGCACAAACAATATAAATGCAGCAATCACCACATGAATTGGAGTAAGTGACAGCAACTGTGGTCGAGGATGTGGTTGAGGAATTGGAAGTCACCACACTTCCTTTTACAGTTGGTGGTTTGGATAAGCTTTGAGTAGGTTCTAAACCAGATCCACCACAGAATTGGGATCATTACTGGCTCATCTTGGCTTCAGACCAGTGTTAATATTACATGCAAGCAAAAGATCCCTTTAGGCAAGGAGAAAGGATTTTACATTTGCTACCCTACAATCTTCAGCAAAGAGCATTTCAGTCTTTGCTTTGAATATTTAAGTTTTTAGATGAGTATCACTGAAACTCTGTTGTCCTAAGTATGATGGGGTTTTTTGTACTAACAGATTATACATTCCATCCCTCTAACAATTGAAATTGAATGTGGGAGGAAACCAGAGCACTCGGTGAAAACAGGGAAAACCCGCAAACTTTGTTCAGACAGTGCCAGAGGTCAGGATCGAACCTGGGTCACTGGCGCTGTGAGGCAGCAACTCTACCACCGTGCCACTGTGCCGTCCTGAGACCTTTTGTGATATTGTGAGGCCATTTTATCCCACTTTGTAGACACTACTGTAATACATCGTGGCAGGCAACATCTCTGGATAGAAGGAATGGGTGATGTTTCGAGTCTGAAGAAGTGTCTCAACCCGAAATATCATCCATTCCTTCTATCCAGAGGTGCTGCCTGTCCCGCCGAGTTACTCCAACATTTTGTGTCTATCTTCTGCTTAAGCCAGCATCTGCAGCTCCTTCCTACACAACTGTAATACATAGCAGGAAAAGAAATGCTTCAGTTGCATCACATCCTTCTCCATCTATGTGGTTCCAGCAGACATTCCATTAAATATATCATTTAGGTCTTGATTTTAAGACACAGTCAGGCTGCCTGTTTTTACTGAGGAATATCTGATAGTAATTAACATTTAACAATCTTTCCTTGTTTTTACAACCCAAAAAGCACACATAAAGAATAGTTTTTTTGGATTTATGACATAACCAGATCATTTTCAGATGTTGGAATGCCGTCACACTACATGGACACTGTAAAATCTTCAGGAAAACTGAAGGAAATCAGAAACGTTATGAGAAGCATGTGCTGGTATGCCACGATTTATCATTAAATATGATCATTATAGAATAATGTTCTAATTTGACTTATTTTGTTGTCGGTGAGTGATCTCCATAAATCTCCGTGCTTCACATATACAATTCAAAGTCGGATTATGGCGAGAATTGGCGATCTAGATACAAATGAGCAGGAAAGACCGAAGGGAAAAAAAAGGCATTCTGAACTAGTTCTGAAAACTAAGAACTAGCATAAAATCTTGTTAACGGAAGGCCTTAGGAGAAACGGGAGGATTCATGGTAATGTTAGTGTCCAAAAACAACAGCTGAGAAATAGAGTTATACAACAGGCTGATGGTTGTAGGGAAGAACCTGGACGTTACAGTTTTCAACATTTTAGGTTGCCGCTAAATAAATACCCTTAGGCCAAGTTGATTATTGACCAGAAAGAGTCATCAAATTAACTGGCTTAACTGCCACCTTTGCCTCATACTGCAATGGATATCTGGGTCATATCTACTACATAAATGCATATTGTCCCTACTGCTTCTACATTTGGGTCAATGAAAGCATTCGTCACTGGATGGAGACAGATGGAGAGTGAAATTCCATATCTCTATAGCATGGAACAGGCAGATTTTGGGGACTTTATAAGCCTACATCGCGATGGTTCTATGTACCAAAACAAAGCTCTATCAGGATGATGTCTGAAGAAGGGTCTCGAACAGAAACTCCACCCATTCCTTCTCTCCAGAGATGCTTGCTGTGCCGCTGAGGTACATCACCATTTTGTGCCTATCTTCAAAGCATTATATTCAGTGAGCAGAGCAATGATATTACGGTGGTGGAACACGCACCATCTCCTGTTTTATAGACATTTCTGTGAACTGAAAGGCAAGCTAACGAGACACGAGTTCACTCTGCCAAATTTATTCCATTCTTCCAATTGCTGTTGTATTCATAATAAGCAGTTGATTATCACTTGGTCCTTTTTTTTCTCTCCTTCTTGCCCTTTCCAAAGGAAATGGGTTCCAGAGTACGGGAATCAAGAATCAGAGGACATAGGTGGAAGGTGAGATGGGGAAAGATTTAATAGGAACCTGAGGGGCAACCTTTACACACAGAGGGTGGTGGGTATATGGAACGAGCTGCCAGAGGAGGTAAAATGTGTAGGAAGGAACTGCTTTTTCTTCAGAGATGCTGCCTGACCCGCTGAGTTACTCCAGCATTTTGTGTCTGTCTTTGCCATAGGAGGTAGTTGAGGCAGGTACTATAACAAGATTTAAAAGGCATTTGGACAAATACAAGAAAGGTTTGTCGTGACATGAGATACTTTTCAGAGATACTGCCTGTCCCGCTGAGTTGCTTCCGCTTTTTGTGTCTATCTCATGGCCGTCCGAAGGGGGGGGGGGGGTGCGTTGGGGGGGGGGGTGCGTTGGGTGCGACCGCACCCCCCTTTTTTCTCCCAGTGTAAGAAAAATCCCCAAAAAAAAGAAGAAAAAAAAAAATTCGGAAAAAAAACGGAAAAAAATCAGCGTTTCCACTTTGTCGGAAAAGCGCCCAAAATTCTGGTTCCAGCCGCCGGATGATTTGCGCCGGAAAATTCTAAATGCGGTCTCACCAACATCTTATACAACTGCAACATGACCTCCCAACTTCTATACTCTCTGGAATTTAGGAGATTAAGAGGGGATCTTATAGAAACTTACAAAATTCTTAAGGGGTTGGACAGGCTAGATGCAGGAAGATTGTTCCCGATGTTGGGGAAGTCCAGGACAAGGGGTCACAGCTTAAGGATAAGGGGGAAATCCTTTAAGACCGAGATGAGAAAGACTTTCTTCACACAGAGAGTGGTGAGTCTCTGGAACTCTCTGCCACAGAGGGTAGTTGAGGCCAGTTCATTGGCTATATTTAAGAGTGAGTTGGATGTGGCCTTTGTGGCTAAGGGGATCAGAGGGTATGGAGAGAAGGCAGGTACGGGATACTGAGTTGGATGATCAGCCATGATCATATTGAATGGCGGTGCAGGCTCGAAGGGCTGAATGGCCTACTCCTGCACCTAATTTCTATGTTTCTATGACTCTGACTGATGAAGGCCAAAGTGCCAAAATACGTTTTGACCACCTGATATACCTGCGACAAGACCTTCAAGGAACCATGCAACCATCAACCATTCCTCTGCCCACCTGGCTAATTGATCCAGATCCTGCTGCAATCTTTCACAACCATCTTCACTATTTGCAAAACTACTCACTTCTGTATCATCAGCAAACTTGCTAATCTTGCCCTGTTCTGTGAAGTTTCACAGAGTGCTGGAGTAACTCAGCGGGTCAGGCTGAGTATAGAGGTTGGAAGGTCATGTTGCAGTTGCATAAGAAGGTGGTGAGGCTGCATTCAGAGTATTGTGTTCAGTTCTGGGCACCATGTTATAGGAAAGATTTCATCAAACTGGAAAGGGTACAGTGAAGATTTACGAGGATGTTGCCAGGACTAGAAGGCCTAAGCTATAGGGAGAGGTTGAGTAGGCTGGGACTCTATTTCATGGAGCACAGGAGGATGAGGGATGATCTAATAGACGTGTATAAAATAATGATTTGAATAGATATGGTTGAGTCTTTTGTCCAGAGTAGGTGAATCGAGGAGCACAGGACATAAGTTTAAGGTGAAGGGAAAAAGATTTAATAGGAATCTGAGGGGTATGTTTTTCACACAAAGGGTGGTAGATATATGGAACAAGCTGCCAGAGGAGGCAGTTGAGGAGGGGACTATCGCACCAGATAAACAGTTAGACAGGTACATGGATAGGACACTTTCGGAGAGACATGGATCAAACGTGGGCAGGTGGGGCTAGTGCAGATGGGACATGCTGGGCTGAAGGGCCTGTTTCCACACTGTATCAATGACTCTATCTATCTTTCCCTCTCAAACCCATTCTCCTGCCTTCTCCCCATTACCTCTGACAACCGTATCAATCAAGAATCTATCAATCTCCTCCTGAAAAATGTCCATTGACTTGACCTCCACAGCTGTCTGTGGCAATGAATTCCACAGTTCACCATTCTGACGTGAGAAACTCCTGCTCATCTCCTTCCTAAAGGAATGTATTTTAATTCTGAGGCTGTGGCCACTGGTCCTAGACTCTCCCACTAGTGGAAACATCCTCTCCACATCCCCTCCATCCAGATTTTTCACCAGGCTGGGACAGACGGCAACAGCTTCACACCGTGTCCCAAAGCTTGTGTCCTGTCCTGCATCACCCAAGGCAGCAGACACATTATAGGAGAGGGCAAGCACCGTCACAAAGTAGCTCACGATGGTTTGGGTAACATTCAGGAATGTCTATGTATGTCACATCATGAATATTATTGAAGAGCGGTCTTGACCCAAAATATAATCTATACCTTTTCTCCAGAGATGCTGCCTGACTCACTGAGTTACTCCAGCACTATGTGACATGTCATCTATCCATGTTCTCCAGAGATGCAGCCTGACCCGCTGATTTACTCCAGCACTCTGTGAAACGTCGCATATTCATATTCTCCGCAGATGCTGCCTGACCCACTGAGTTACTCCAGCACTTTGTGTCTATTTTCCCTTCACCCATCTGCTCAAGCCCACTCTCCCCCCTCTTTTCCTATGTTCCTTTCCACCCATAAACCTCTCTCTGCCTTTACATTTCACTCCTCTTTCAAATCTGCTCTACTTATCTACATGCATTTTTCTTCTTAACATTTTAGTCATAGAATGATGCAGTGTGGAAACAGGCCCTTCAGCCCAACTTGCCCACACCGATCAACATGTCCCATCTAAACTAGTCCCACTCACACGCGTTTGGCCCATATCCATCTAAATATGTCCTATCCATGTACGTGTCCAAATGTCTCTTAAACATTAGGATAGTCCCAGCCTTAACTACCTCCTCTGGCAGCTCGTTCCATACACCCAGCACCCAGTGTGAAAAAGCTACCTCTCAGTTTCCTGTTAACTTTGGAAATAGTGGTCATAAATTTGGTGCAAAAATGCTCCAAACTAAGGCTCAGAATGCATCAGAGAGCATCTAAAACCTCAGAGCTTCCAGGGCCCTGGACCCTGGCATCGAGGGACTTCATGCTTATCGCTTGTGATGTGCGCCGCGCGCACATTATTTCACATTAACATTTTTGTAATCCTGTCATGCCGCCCCCCTTTTTGGAAAGCTTCGTAGGGGGCTGTATCTTTGGTTTAATCCACTATCTGCAATTCCTTCCTACAAGAAAGGTTTTACTGGATTTGGGCCAAACATGGGCAGGTGAGACGAGTGTAGATCGATCATCTTGGACAACATGGGAAAGTTGGGGAAAAGGGATTGTTTACATGCTGCATGACTCTACGAGTCTATGACTATGGTCAGATTTATTTCGCTAAATTGCATCAATGCAAACCAGTTGCAGAACCTGTTGCTGTGATAGACAACTTCTCTCTGTCCAGAATGTGTTGGTGTCCTTAGAAAGCTCGGCTCTGCAGTTGTTTGAGAACCGACCACAAGCTCTGGAATTTTGGTATGACTCAGTATGACTTGTCTTAAAATTCCCCCTGGTCTGCTTTTAATTCTTGTAAATGTGCGTTTGGCAGCACATGGCCTCTACTCGCTGGAGTTTAGAAGGTTGAGGGGAGCATCTCATTGAAACTTACAAAATAATGAAAGGCATAGATAAAGTGAACGTGGAAAGGATGTTTCCACTGGTTAGAGAGTCTACGTCCAGAGGTCATAGCCTCAGAATTAAAGGGCATTCTTTTAGAAAGGGGATGAGGAGGAACTTCTTTAGTCAGAAGGTAGTTAATCTGTGGAACTCATTGCCACAGAGGGCTGTGGCGGCCAAGTCAGTTAAGGGAGAGATAGACAAATTCTTGATTAGAACGGGTGTCAAGGGTTATGGGGAGAAGGCAGGAAAATGGTATTAGGAGGCAGAGATCAGCCATGATTGAATGGCGGAGCAGACTCGATGGGCCAAATGGCCTAATTCTACTCCTATAACTTGTGAACTTGTGCGGCTGATCTATTTCACCGATCATTGATACCAACTGTGTCAGTACATTCCCTTGAAGGTAACGATATTTAGGATAATGCAGTCTATCCAGCCCATAAATAAATCTTCAGCCCCATTCGTAATTTCTTTGCTGTCTCTGGAGCTTTATTGTTGCTTGAGCCCTGGTGTCACCAATGGACTTAAGAACAAAATGCCATATGCAATCATTTTACTGAGCAATTGATGAATTACATTTTTATCTCCTACTGTGGAATTATCAGTGAAAGTTATTTGCTTCTTATTATTCGTTTGGATTTAGAGTCGTACAGCACAGTGACAGGCCCTTCTGCCCACTATGTCCATGCTGATATTCTATGCTAATCCCACTTATTGGCATTAGTTTAGAGATACAGTGCGGAAACAGGCCCTTCAGCCCACTGAGACCGTGCCGACCAGCGATCCCTGCACATCAACACTACCCTACACACATGAGGGAATGGGGAGGGGGGGGACCACAAAGGACAATGGGGACCCGGTGTGGGGGAACTGTTGGGAGAAGGGGGGAGGGGACAAAAGGGGGAGCCGGCGTGCTTTGTAACTTTGTCAATGCCGTAGGTGGCCGTTATTTGTATACATTGTGTATGCAAGCAAAGAATCTCACTGTGCCTAGTCACATGTGACAATAAAGATCTCGGAGAAAACCCATGCAGGTCACGAGGAGAATGTACAGACAAGCACCCATACTCAGGATGGAACCTAGGTCTCTGGCGCTCTAAGACAGTAGCTCTACCACTTTGCCACTGTGCCACCCTTTTTTTAGTTGAGTTCAGAGATATAGCATGGAAACAAGCCCTTCATCCCACTGAGTCCACACTGACCATTGATCACCCATTCACACTAGTTCTATCTTATCGCACTTTCACATCCACTTCGCATACACCGGGAGCACATTTTTATTTTACAGGCCAATTCACCTACAAACCCTCACCATGCCTCTCATGATATTAATACACATCCGTCAGATCACCCCTCAGCCCTCTCCAGTCCAGTGAAAATAAACTCAGCCTATCTAAGCTCTCAGTAGTGCAACAGTATCAGCTGCTGCCTGACACTATCAGAGGCCTAGGTTCAATCCTGACCTCAGGAGCTGTCTGTGTAGAGTTTGCTTCTTTTAGAATAGAATAGAATAGTAAGATTAAACGAGAACTTACCAGTTCGAAGTTTGATCGTTATTTTATGAGGAGTAACGATGAGGGATTACGTGAAGAAGCCCCGCCTGGCGCTTGATCGGCATACTTCAAAACACAGAACATAATAGCTGGAGTAAGATAGTAAGGCTCAACATAGATTTAGAACTACCAGATGATCATTTATTTTATGAGGGTCGGGAGTGGAGGGCACGTAATCCCTCATCGTTACGCATTATAAAATAACGATCAAACTTCGAACTGGCAAGTTCTCATTTAATCTTACTATTTTACTTCGGAGTCACGTGAGTGACTTCGTGAAGACCCCGCCAGCACGCATGCAACGGATCCAGACTCCGAGCCCCCGTCCCCCAAGAGAAGAAGGGGGGATACAGGTACGTGGCAAGGGGTCTTGTTCTTCACAGGCAACCTCTCCCCGAGCTCCAGAAGACCCGAGGGGGCTGGGCCGGGGGACAGCCGCACGACAGGGGAGCCCTGCAATGTGCACATACGTACCACAGCCAGGGAATCTGCCGTAGTGCAGCCTGGCAATATCACTGCTGCGTCGTGTAGGCCTGCTGGAGCAGATACCGCCGACAACACACCCGTCAGGCTGCGGTCAAGGGCGGAGGTGGCAGCAGGAAGCGGTCGGTCAGCTCAGCTCTGCGAGCGGCCGACCATGCGCCTCCACGCTAAAAGATGGGCAAGAGTGGAGGTAAGCCTGCACGGACTCCGGGGAGCCAGGTTCCGGGGGCCGGCGCCGATTCAACTCACCTGCCTTCTTATCAGCCAGGTGGGCCGTCACAGTCTCGGAGAAGACAGACTAGCGGAGAGTCCGTGCGGGAGTCGTATGATCCTACTTGGGCTGTAGGTCACGACGACCTGCCATTGGACCCTAGACAGCACCTTATGGAGGTGTGGTCCGATGGTGGAAGCCCCAGTGAGTTTGCAGGGCCTGGGGAAGTCGGCTTGTCCGCTGCGTATAGCAGGGACGGTCGCATAGAGCGGTTGGAGCTCTTAATGGTGCGACACCTCCAGCGGGACCGGGAACGAGAAGAGCGGGACTCGCGGGCATCCACTAGCCGTGCAAGGACACCACTCAGCACCTCATCGTCTCCAGCCAGAAGCATTAATGATTGCCCAGCTGCTGTGTTTGAAGATGACCCGGGACAGCCAGTGACCGCTGAGCCAGAGCATGAGGAGGATATGCTGGATGTGGTGAGTGAAGTTTGCCGTTTCCACCCAGACAGGTGAACCCCTGCACCACGAATTGGCGGGCACCATTGATTGCCTAATTACGCACCAACTCCGGAGTCAGGTTCTCAATAATACCTTGGAGAAAGGTTCTCCACGGGCATAACGGCGTTTGCTAGGACCCTGGTCGGGGATAATGTGTCCAGTAAACAGCAAGATGCACTGGCACTCCTATGCAACGCCCAGTATGAGATATATTGCCTGCGTAAGAGCTCCATATAGCCCACACTAAACCCCAAATTCGCGGGGTTGTGCCGACCATTACCGCTCCACCGCTGCATCAGTTGTTTGGAGACCTGTCCAAACAGGTGAAGGGACTGGACAAAGGAGGCCAAAACAGCGGGCCTCATGAAACTCCATCGGCCAGAGTTCACCCATATCACCGGCAACAGCCTAATACAACCTGTGAACCAAGGCTGCCGGATAGGGCACAAAGATCCTACCTACCCCATCTCAACAAACACAACGACCTTTTAGGGCAAGGCCAACAGCGGCCTGCATGGAAAATGCGGCCGCCGGCCCGTCAACCTCCATAACGTCCACCCGAAGCACCGTATGTACGGAACCGCCGTTAACTATGGAGGTAAGGGGGTCTGGCTCCTCTCACGCGTAGTATCATTCCTGCACGAATAGGTGGGCGATTGCGGGCTGCCTTGGACATATGGGAAAACTGTCACCACAGATGAGTTTATTTTACAAAGTGTTCAAGGGTATATAATTTGTTGGAGGTATAAATTCCCCTACCCAGCATTCGCCTCGTAGGAATTTATTCTATCCCAAAAAGAGGTGGAGGCAGGGCATGCTGAAATTATATGGCGAGCAGAAAAAGGGGTAATTGGCATAACCAAGCATGGACCTATTGAGTTTGAGTCTAATATGTTCACCAGCAGTAAAAAAGAAGGGGGATGTCGGATTATAATAGATTTAACTGAGTTGAACACTTTTGTACAATATACCCATTTCAAAATGGATACTTTTGGAACAGCTAGGCAGATGCTTTACCCAGGGTACTTAATGGCATGCATCGATTTGAAAGAAGCATGCTATACGGTGCCCATCGCTGAGGCTCACAGGGAATTCTGGAGTTGTCTGGAAGGGTGCATTGCCTAATGGAATCATCACAGCCCTAGGCTGTTTACCAAATTGGTATCTACCTGTATTGGCTCTTCACCGACAACAAAATTATAGTGATGGCATATTGGATGAAATCCTTATAGTGGGGCAGACCCTCCAATTGGCAATTCAAGGAGTGGCTGCAACCAAGGCTCTGCTTGAGAAGCTGGGATTGTAATCCATCCAGACAAATCAAAACTGCACCCGGTACGGGTTATGGATTATTTGGTGTTCACCCTAGACACCAATTTAATGAAGTTTATCATCCCAACTAATAAAGCTACTGCTATAATAGAAGAGTGCCACAATCTTGCTTGCGCCAGGGTACCGACCATTCGGCAAACAGCAAAGTTATTGGTATTGGTAACTCTAAATTGGTAACTACATTCCCAGCTGCACGATTCGGACCGCTACACTACCGGAATTTACAAAGATCAAAAATCACAGCATTAAAAAACAAATGCTGGCCGCTTTGATCGGCCAATTCGGTTACCACCGGAAGCTAGAAATGAGCTACAATGGTGGGTAGATAATATTAAAGAATGTCATTGACCTATTATAGTGAGCAACCCTGATGTTGTGCTACTAACTGACGCAGCGCACCAGGCTGGGGAGCAACTGGTACGATGTCCAGTTGTGGTGGCAGATGGAACTCTCATGAGTTACATTCCTGGAGTCACATGGGATAAACTATATAGAAATGCTGGGGGCATTTCATGGACTGCGGGCATTACTGTACTAATTCACGGGATTACATGTCCGCTTTCGAAAAGATAATGCTACAGTAGTGGCTTACATCAATCATATGGGTAGTATCAGGTCGCTAGTTTGCGATGAATTGGCTAATACAATTTGGCACTGGTGCATTGAAAGAAATATTTGGATTACTGCGACCTATTTGCCTGGGAAGCTTAATTCAGTGGCGGACACCAGGTCACGTGTCTTCAATGACAACATTGAGTGGATGTTGAACCCCCATATTTTGGAGATATTATAGCTCATTTTGGGACACCAGATATTGATCTATTTGCGTCCAGGCTGAACCATCGAATACCAACGTATGTGTTGTGGGAACCAGACCTTAGGGCAATAGCAATGGATGCGTTTTATCCGTTGGGGGAAATGGTTTGCTACGCATTTCCCCCATTCTGCCTCACCAGTCGGGTATTGCAGAAAATTAAACTAGACTCTGCAACTGGCATATTGATCATTCCCGACTGGCCTACACAACCATGGTACCCGATGGTTGTAGAAATTTTAACACAACCATGGATGGCGATTGGGAAACATCCCAAATTGATTACTCACTCCATTACGGTCGGGGGGACAGTCATCCTTGCCATGGTCATTTAAACTTGTTGGCCTGCAGGTTCTGAAAGACCACTCATCCGGGCAGGCATCTTGTTAAGAGCCATAGACCTTATCGCCGCATCATGCCGAGAATCAACTCGGAAACAATACCTCACCCAAATCAGAAAGTGGGAGGTTTCTGTGCCCGGACCAACAAGTCTTCCAACTCGGCGACAATACCTGATGTGTTGGAGATTCTAGCAGGTTCTCCATTTCGATGCTGGCCTCAGCTACAGTGCCATCAACAGCGCGAGGAGTGCGCTGTCCTCATACCTGGATATAGGTGTCGGCTCCAACCACCTGGTGTCTAAACTAATGAGGGGAGTGTTCAACACCAACCCTCCACGACCCAGATATACAGTAACGTGGGATGTGGGGATCGTGCTGACCCTACTGAGGAGCTGGGCTCCAATAGATGAGCTACCATTGAAACAGCTCACCCTCAAGGTGGGTGCTGCTTATGGCATGACTACAGCCCAACGAGCCCAGACGTTACAGAAAACTGCGACTGGACAGCATGGTGGCCACCCCTGGTCAAATAAATTTATTTGTCAAAGAATTATTAAAACAGCACAGGCCAGGGGCGCATGGGCTGCAGTTGGATTTCGGGCGTACCCTGTAGATGCCACTCTCTGCATAGTCACCCATCTCCACTACTACATCCGAGTTACTGGAGTTATCAGGATGAAGGAAACAGGGGCTCCTCATCGTCATAAACCTCCGCATCATCGGGTGACTACACAGACGATCGCAGGTGGCTCAGGGTGGTGCTGGATGCAGCAGGAGTTGCTACTAACATTTTTAAGTCTCATTCCACCAGGGCTGCTTCCATATCAGCGGCAAGAGCCATGGAGGTGCCCATGGACCACATTCTCGCCCACCGCGGGCTGGGCCAGTGGGAAAAACCTTTCAACGGTTCTATAACAGCCTCTGGCCGCCCCTGCGACATTCGCAGAAGCTATCTGGTTACCGCTCAGTAAATGTCTGGCCCCGATTTAGGGGTTTGTTGTTTATTTGATTAATAAATTGTGTTGATTTTTCAGCCAGTTTCGACTGAACTCCATTAACAGCCTTCCACCATCAGATGGCAGGGCAGTGTGTTAAGCATGGACGTTGTCCAGGGCGTGAAATCACAGAGCTTTGAAATCTTCACGAAGTCACTCACGTGACTCCGAAGTAATATAGTAAGATTAAACGAGAACTTACCAAGTTTGAAGGTTGATCTGTATTTTACGAGGAGTCGCGGTGAGGGATTTCGTGCCCACCGCTCCCACCCTCTATCATCAGGTCAACCAGGTAGTTCTACGTTTTCATCTTACTATTTTTTAGTCATGGTTTGGTTCTGTGATTCCACACCGCTGCTTTGAAGGATGCCGCGCAAGCGTGCTGGCGGGGTCTTCACGAAATCCCTCACCGCGACTCCTCGTAAAATACAGATCAACCTTCAAACTTGGTAAGTTCTCGTTTAATCTTACTATTTTACTTCGGAGTCACGTGAGTGACTACACGAAGATTTCGTAGCCTCTGTGTTTTTTATGTCGTAGACTCATTCCATACGACAATCTGGCTCAATCAACACAGTAATGAGCAAATAACACATTTTTTCCAAAACATTGCCTCAGTTCATGTGATAATTTTTTTTCCATTATAAAAGAATGAAAGTAATGCCCTTTCCATTGAAAGGCAAATTTATCACCAAAATATCAATTGATAATATAATTTGATAGTATAAACAAAGCAACAATTACAGAGAACCCAACACTCCGTGTCCAATCCCGACACCATGACTGGTTCCTTGTAACTTTAATATTTATTTTACACCCTCCTGCGGCCTTGAATCTTTGCTCGAGCGGCCCATCCTGTGCCATTCCTGTGAATGTATCTACCTCCTTAATGGAGTGATTTTCCACATCTCAATGTCTAGTTCCACTGAGTTTTAAACATGTTTTAACCATCTAGAATATAATTATCTAGAACCATCAGTTTTTACTGATACTTAATGTTTTTTTTTGTGTGTAATAAGTAGTGCTGTCGCACCACCACAGAGACTCTTACCTACTTTAACATATTGAGTCAATTTTGACCCACACACAATTTTTGGCCGACAGGATATGCTTAAATTTTACCTTGGTTCCAGCTCTTCTTGGTCTGCTTTGTTTGGTAAATTCATAAACATATAAGATAATGTAATCTGTAGCCACATGCAAATATATAACGTAACATTTGCAATGTTTGCACTCTTATGCTGATACTAAAGTCATGAGCATTATTACTTTCAATGTTAATTTTTGGAATCATTGATAGAATTGGAGTCCATTGCCTAAGGCAAGTCAGGACTATGCTGATCTCCCAACTTCTGTATTTCAACTTTGGACAGATTATATATATATATCTATATATCTAATATGATAAAATAACTTTTACTGTCTGCAAAAGACTTCCAATTTCTTATAAACAAAATATTGTTTTTTAAAACTATTTCTCCAAATTGCAGGTATAACATTCCTTTTGTACATAATTGTTATATTGTTATATTAGTTAAAACATTCATAGACCTCTTTGATCGTCAAACTGTTATAATGGTCTGGTCAAACCTGCAGATAGCCAAATTCATATCCTCATGCCATGGATGAATTTGTACAACAATAAATTACTGCAACTATGAGTCATCATAACTGGTTCAAACATCACTCTCAACATTAATGAGAACCATGACGGTCCGGTTTTGGGCCACCAAAGTGCCCCTGGCAGCGTCCTGCTACATTTTCATCAGACACTGCCCTATCAGACAAAATGAGGAACATAAAAGAACATCTTTCCTCATGTAATTTAGCAAAATGCATCCACCGCTCCTGCTCTCGGTTTTCCCACGAGAAACATTTGAGAAATCGGTGATTTAATCTGGATACAAACAGATTAATGGTAAGTAATCCATATTACTGACAATGTTTTTTCCCCTGATTTGTTGTCTGCGACAACATTGTCTCTTAGAGATAAACAGCTGGACTAAAACATTTTAAGAATACGCCATATCTGGTTACCCAGATAATCACTTGATAATGATCTTACTTGACCCATGCGAGAGGGCCTGTTTCCGTGCTGTAATTGTTATATGGTTATATGGTTATATGTGATTGATATATGCCACAGCCATGGTATTGTTCACCTGATTGGACATGCACACTTTCATAGTAGAACAATAGGCATTTCATCCATAAAAAGCTCCTGATACTCCAATAATTAATACAAATGTTTGGAGAAAAAGTTTCTTAGGACAATCCATTTGCAATTCCCTGGTGTTATTGTCCATAGTCTCCTAAAGAAGGGATGTATCAAATATTAACTTGATAAGAATAGATATCATACTTATCTTAGCCCAAATAATCACAGAAGCTATCCATCATCCGATAATACTTGCTTCAGCTTGCAACGGCTGCGAAGCTTATATATTTAAAGCAACTTGTGGAACCTTTTCTATTCACCACTTTAATTCTGATAACGTATCCTTTGGTAATTGCATAGGCCTGTCAAAAGGCCTGCATACTCTTATAATGCTTGTTTTGCCTTTTTTGGAGCTTTTTACTCTTTTACCTAAGCTCCTTCTCGGATGGAGGGACAAAGTTTGTCAACAAAGCAATGAGACATATTTGTAATATTGACATTTTGTTTCACCCCCTCCCCCCCCCCCCCTCCTCCCCCCCCCCCTCCCCCTCCCCCCCCCCCCCTCCAGATCCACTATCAAATCTTTACATTGGATCATAATTTTGCCAAAATTTAATGACCAATACTCTTTCCTTTGTAATCAATGTATTTGATTTATCCTGAAGCAGGTTTACTCCATAATAATCAGGAGTTTAACATAACTTGGTCTGTTTTGATCTGCAAATCTAAAGTGCAAAATTGGTCCCAAAAACAATTACATAACAAAATATATTTTTATCCCATTGAGCTATGGTGTACAATTTTGGTTGCCTAGTTATAGGAAGGATGTCAACAAAATAGAGAGAGTACAGAGGAGATTTACTAGAATGTTACCAGGGTTCCAGCAACTATGTTACAGAGAAAGGTTGAACAAGTTAGGTCTTTATTCTTTGGAGCGCAGAAGGTTAAGGGGGCACTTGATTGAGGTCTTTAAAATGATGAAAGGGATAGACAGAGTTGACGTGGATACGTTTTTCCCATTGAGGGTAGGGAAGATTCAAACAAGAGGGCATGACATGAGAATTAAGGGACAGAAGTTTGGGGGGGTAACGTGAGGGGGAACTTCTTTACTCAGAGGGTGGTGGCTGTGTGGAATGAGCTTCCAGCAGAAGTGGTGGAGGCAGGATCGATTTTAACATTTAAGAGTAAAGTGGATAGGTATATGGACGTGAAGGGAATGGAGGGGTATGGTCTGAGTGCAGGTAGATGGGACTAGGGGAAAACAAATGGTCGGCACGGACTGGAAGGGCCGAGAGGGCCTGTTTCCGTGCTGTAATTGTTATATGGTTATATGGTTATATAGCTCCACAAACTAATGGCAATTTGTCTTTTTATTTTTAATGTTTTGGTTATTGCACAATGTTTTACTTGTTTTACATAAATAGTGATGCCACGCACCAGCTTGAAATACTTTGAAATCGTATTTCCTTATGTCTCCATATAATTGAGACATGGGTACCATAATCAGATTCACCATTGATACCTTAATAAAACATAAAAGTTTTATCAATAACTCTGCTGTTTCAACCATAACAGCTTTGGTGAGAGACCAATTAATGTTGGTTTCCACGGTTCTTTCCATGGCCTCACTCCTTCATTCAGGTATCGTACCTAGTACACCTGTATGTATATTTGTGCTGTGGTGGGTACTTTATGACCAGCCACCACTATCAATGCACCTTTAGGGACAGTTTTTTTTTCATTTTCCTTTACTGCTCAGGTAATCCTGAGTTTTTCCTCAAGGAGACTACCTCCAAAACAATCCGAGATAGATATTCCCACATTGTTAAATCCCACGATATATATTAATATATGGAAACCCCTCAGGGTCTGTTTTGGGGAATATTCTGGGCCTTTTTAAACCCTTTGGTTGAATTTTTTATTTTTGGAGTCTTCTCCATTAATTTTAAGCCATTAGCATTTTTGACTGGAGGCCTTTTTATTAGAACTTTTAATTCATGGCCTCGCTGACTTTTTAAAAATGTTCCTCCCCACTGGAGTTTTCCTCATAGGCAAAAGTTTGTGGAGCAACTAAAGTCTCCCTAACGGTAATTTTAACGGCCACCGGTATCGGAACCGGCTCCGCACTAATCTGCCATCCCGATCGCTGAGTTTTCCCCTGGGACGCTTTTTAAACTCCGTTTTTTCCACCCGGAGTATTTTCTTTTCTTTTTAACTTTTAAACTCTGTTTTTTCACCCGGAGTATTTATTTATTTTTAACTTTTAAACTCCGTTTTTTCCACCCGGAGTATTTTCTTTTTCTTTTAACTTTTAAATCCGTCCCCCCTCCACCCCCCCCCCCCCCCCCCCCCCCCACCCCCCCCCCCGGAGTATTTACTTTTAATTTTTGCTTTCAAATTCTGTTTCTTTTTAACTCCTAGTGGCTCTATACACCAGCCGCGGAGTTTGGATATGCCCTGTAAGTAATGCAACTGTTCTTACCTGCGGGCCCGTACCTACCGCTGTAGAGGAGCTGCGCTCTGCAGCTCTTGCTCTGCCATCATAGTCGACGTAATGCCGATCAATGCCGACCCGCGATTCAAGCGCCAGGCGGGGCTTCTTCACGTAGTCACTCACGTGACTCCGAAGTAAAATAGAATAGAATGCCTTTTATTGTCATTCAAATACAACTTGGTTTGAACGGAATTGCATTTTCTACAGTCTGACATTACAAAAAAACCCAAGACCCACACTTAACACAGTTTACATAAACATCCATCACAGTGGATCTCCAACACCTCCTCAATGTGATGGAAAGCAAAGTCTTATCTCTTCCCATTGTTCTTCTCCCACGGTCCAGCAGTCCAACTGCAGTGTTGAGGCCAACTGGGGCTCCTGATGTTAAAGCCCCTGGCGGGCGATGGTAAGTCCTGTGGTCATTTAAGCTGTGCCGGGCGATGTTCGGCCCGGCTCCGTGTCCTTTAAAACCCGCGATTCCAGCGGGAGAAGTTGCCGTTGCGGGAGCTCCAAAAGCCGTCTCCCACCAGGGACCTGTGAGCTCCCAATGTTCCTGCCCACCGGGCCTGCGGCCGGAGGCTCCGAAGTTCTGGAGTCGGGTCGCAGCCACGCGCCACCACAGTTTTCCCCGTTCAGAAGATGGCCAGCTCCGCGATGTCAGGTCTGCAGGCTCCATGACTGGAACCCTCAGGCTGGTCCCGGTCAGAGGCCGCCGCTTTCTCCACGATGTTAGGCCCAACGACATCGGAGATCCCTGTGATCGTGATGTGTTAGGAAGCCGGAGCATCAGGAGTTTCATCCCAAAATGTGCGGGATTGTGGATTAATTGGCCTCTGTAAATTTGTCCCTAGTGTGTAGGGAATGGATGCAAAGGTAGAATAACATAGAACTAGTGAGAACGGGTGATCAATGACCAGTGTGGACTCTGTGAGCCGATGGGCTTGTGTCCATGATTTATCTCTAAACTAAACCAAACTAAAGTAGACTAAAATAAACTAAATGAAACAAATGCATCTGCTTTCACTTTTAATAATAAATTGCAACTTACTGACATAAGTAACACAAAACACCACTGGCAGGCAGAATTAAGGTAAATCTGAAGGTGTTTCATTTGTATATTAAGGACAAAGAAATAACCAGGTAAAGTAAAAACTATTACGGACAATCCTATGCATGGAATCAGAAGAGACAGATGAGATCCTAAAAGGATACTTCTCAAAATTCATATAAGAAATAGAACATAGTACGTTGAAATGACTTATGGTGCTATCTGTGTGGAGTTTGCACTTCCACCCTATGACCACGTGGGTTTCCGACAGGTGGGAAAGACATGCAAGTTTGTAGGTTAATTGGCCTCAATAAATTATCGTAGAGTTGCAAACAAACTCCTTCAAACTTCAGTCATGATGCAGCTTTATTGGACGTTGGTTAGGCTACATTTGGAATGTAAACATCACATAGTTTTTAGGCAAGATAAATGACTTGCAGAAGGCTTCTGTCACCAGACGGTACGTACATTCCTGCAAGCAAGCCTGAGTGGATGGTGAAGGAGTATGCACTCAACATTGAAGTACCCAAGAGAGAATATAACCCACAGATGTAAATGTATAATGCTTTTAACACTATGAATCATTGAGTCACGCAGCACAGAAACAGGTCCTTCAGCCCAACTTGTCCATCTACACAAGTTCTACCTGCCCATGCTTGGCCCATTATTATCCCTCTAAATCTTTCCTATTCACGTACTTGGCCAAATATCTTTTAAGTGTTGTTTGGATTGAGGACAAAGTTCTGGATGCTGAGATTATTTCCAAAGAGCAGAACAAATTGCAGAAAGTGTGACCATAGAATTCACCATTACAGATACAGGGTATGGAGTAAGGTTCTTTCATCTGATTTGAGGAAATGAGAGGCCATTGATTTAATGTTGTCACCATAAGCTTGAGGAACTGGATGAGGAAAGTGTGACATCAGAAACTGCAAATTCCATATTCCTGAGCAAATAAAGTGCTGGAGGAACTCAGCAGGTCAGGCAACATCTATGGAGGGAATTGGACAGGCAACATTTCAGATCGCAACTCTGATTCCTCTTCTCAGCTTGTACTTTGCCTGCCTGTAAAGGTCAACATCCCCTCTCCTGTAGGCCTCCTCTTTAGACTGTCTGAATTCTGCAGTAAAACCAGGGCTTGTCGTTATTGAACAAGATCCGGAGTCTAGTGGGAATGCAACTGCCCTCACAAAAGCGGACATATGATGTCACAGTATCTGCATATTCACCGAGGCTTGTGGTTGCTTCCCTGAACACATTCCACTCAGTGCAGTAAAAGCAGGATTGTAGGTTCTCAATGCCCTCACTTGTCCACCTTTTCATTGTTCTGACCACAGGCTTATCAGCTTAGTTTCTGCCTGTAGGTCGGAATAAGGTGAACTAAACAGTGATCAGAGAGACCCAGACCCGCCTGGGAACAGAGCAAATTGTGTTCTTAATTGAAGTGTAACAGTGATCGAGTGTTCTCTCCCTCTGGTGGGGCAGGTAACATGAAGTCTGAACTTTGGAAGGTCACGGCTGAGATTAGCTTTGTTAAAGTCCCCCAAAATAATGACCATGGAGTCCAGGAAGTCACTCTCTACCCTCATTATCTGGTCAGCGAGTTGCGTTTGCGCCTCACATACGCAGGCTTGGGGGGGGGAATGTAAACTCCAGCGAGAATAAAAGAGGTAAATTCCCTCGGAGAATAAAAGGGTATGCAATTTATAAAGAAAGATTCTAGATTGGGAGAGAAGATTGACAGTACCGTTATGTCGCTGCACCAGTACTGGTTAGTTTAGAAGCATATTCCACCGCCTCTTGATTTCCCCGCTGCCTCCATGTCGCAGTCCGCTCTATGTAGTTGGTAGCCAGCCAGTTGCAGCGCATTATCCGGCGTCCACTCACACAGCCAGGTCTCGGTGAAGCACAGGGCAGCGGCTCGAGAGAAGCCCTTGTTTGTCCGGCGCAGGAGTTGCAGTTCGTCCACTTTGTTATTGAGAGAACGTAGATTTGCAAGGAATATTTTCGGAGTCGGGTGAGTGGTCCACGGGTCCTCCTCCGTCTCAAGATCTTGAACACAGCCACAGTCCCACTGACGAGTATGTCCAAATAATCCACAAGTGAGATAAATCCGGAATGATGTTTGGAGGTACCATATGTCTGATATTTATGCGTACCTCTCTCGTGAAAGTGATCTTTGTGGGATTTTCACAAACAACACAAATGAACAACACATACAAAACAGCAAGGAGAAGTACACCGTGGCAGCCATCTGTTGATTGGCGATGTTGGCTCGAAAGGCTGAATGGCCCACTCCTGCACCTATTTTCTAGTTTCTATGGCTATGAGAAAGCGGGACAATGGGAATTATTTTCGATTGTTCAATAAGACACTAGTCAAAGTTCATTCTTCTTTAATCTTGGAAGTTTACTGATTCAGATGTGATTGAAGAAGTGGTTTGATTCTCACTTAACCTCTCTGGTGTCTGTTGGCACCAGTTGTGTTTTTCTATAAAAATTCAAGCAGCCAAACAGAAAGTTTACTTTACAAATCTGTGAATGGTTTACCAGTATAAATAATATTTTCTAAAACAAAAGACAAAGTATTGGACAAAAATGATTTGTTCTTCAGTCTGGTTCACCACTTTATCTTCCCCACCTCCCTTATCTGCTCGAAGGGTCTCGATCTGAAACGTCACCCATTCCTTTTCTCCAGAGATGCTGCCTGTCCCGCTGAGTTACTTCAGCATTTTGTGTCTATCCCTTACATGCTCATTGCATTTCCTTCTAGTATGTTTGAATTATTGTACTGCAGAGTTGTCTGTGGTGTCTCTGTTTCTCAAAAAATGTAAACCTTTATATAGATTTTTAAAAAGCTGGAGTAACTCAGTGGGTCAGGCAGCATCTCAAAAGAGTTTATTGTCATGTGTCCCTGACAGGACAATTTTACTTCGGAGTCACGTGAGTGACTACGTGAAGAACCCGCCTCACGCTGGCAAACGGCATTACGTCGACGCTGACGGCGGAAGGAGGAGCTGCAGTAAGGAGCAGCTCCTCGCAGCGGTCGGAACGGCCCCGCAGGTAAGTGCAGCAAAGTCGGGATGTTTTTTAGCGTACGCTGGGTGGGTCCAGCAGTAAAAATAAAGTAAAATAAAAAGTCAGAGTCACGTTAAAGTGCTGTTTAGCACAGATTAAATGAAAGAAATGGAGAAATCGGCAAAGAAAATTCGCGGGTAAAAAGAGCTTCCGGGTGTGAAAATAAAAAATACGGGAAAAATAAGATAGTGCGGATCCGGTTCCGATACCGGTGGCCGCTGATATACCCATTAGTGAGTTCTAGATTCTCAGAAGTTATAACCACGGAGAGAAATGCTCCTTAAAAAATGTAAAAGAATCAGAGAGGCCGTGGTTCTGATGACTGATACTGAAAGTCCTCCAGATAATTAAACTATATGGAAACCTAATAATGGAGCATATGGAGAAAGTTCTCCAAAAAATTATGAGACTAGGGTCACAGTACCAGAAGGTTCCAAAAAGCCCTGAGGGGTTTAATTATTCTGATATGGCTGTGGGCCTAATTGGGAGTTGGAAACTCCGGACCCAGGATTTGGGCCGAAGGAAGTCTCATGGGATGAAATATCAATTGATTTAGGGCTGCAGAAGGCAGACCCTGCTGATGGTGATTTGCATTTGAAAAACACACAAAATAAAAGAAAGGCCAAATGTGCCTGAGATAGCAAAATAATTTGCTATATATGAAGGAAGTGGTGAGGCTATGGAAGAAAACCTAGCTGCCAACATTAATATATGGTATCTCACCAACTTCATGATTCTGTGATGATTGAAACATCAGAATTATAAAAGCACAGGAAATTGTGCCTCATTGAAAGTGCCTACGGTTTATCCGTTGATATGGGCATCCATGACCCCAAATATTTTTATTTTTTTTAATTTTTTTAATTTTTTTATTATAGAAACAAAGTAATTACAAAATACACTCTTATACAACGATAAAAACTATATAATATTAATGATAAATTGATACTGTTTATATTATTTATAATATTATCAATTATACATATCAAGGTTAATTATTTTGTATAATTGGAAGTGTGTATAGTATCATCCTAGTATTAGCAATATACTCATACTACTCATAATGTCCAATTATTTCCTCTAATCTCAAAATACAAGTCCCCCATGTTATAATTGTATAATACACAATATTAACGAAACTTCTATAATATTACTTATATTTTCATAATAATAAGAGTGTTTGTATTATTAATTGACTTTATATTTCCAAATTATTGTATAGTTGAAACTACACAATTTTATGTAATTAAAAATACAGGACATCAATAATATTTTATACAAGTAATGATATCTATATTCGCATTAATATTAAAAATGTAATATAATGTGTTTTCATACTTTTTTTCTAATTAAAGATAGAAAAAAAAAAGAATAGAAAATAGAAAAAAAGAGAGTGTTGAAAGTTTGATGGAGATTGAAATATTATTCATTAATTCGTCCTTGGAGATATATTCATGATTTATTATATTGTTTCTTCCATCCATTCAGAATATTCAGGCTCAGCGCAGTTCATAGTTTCGCGCCGAACCGTTATGACCCTGTAAATATTTAATATATGGAGGACCAAATCCCTCTGAAGAGATCTAACCTATCCATAAGGACAAGCCTCAATCTCTCCAAATGAAGTGTCTCCGACATTTCTGTATTCCACATTTTAATTGTGGGGATGCAGGGCCTTTCCAAAATTTGTAATATTAATTTTTTCCCAATTATTAGACAATAATCGATAAAAATTCTTTGGTTCATTGTAACTAGTTGGTCCGTTTCAAAGTATTCCAAGTATTATTAACTTTGGATCAGAAATCATAGTAATATTAATACATTCGAAATTATCTTAAATATTTCGTTCCAATATTCTACAATCTAGTATACACAATTAGTGAATGAATGTGACAAATTTGCTTCTGAGATTTGACATTTATCACATATAGGCGATTTTAATTTTGGAAAATATGATTATGTAATTTAGATTTGGAATAATGTAGTCTATGTAGAATTTTAAATGTATAAGCACATGTTTAGCATTTACGAACAATGATGTATGTGTTGTAAGCTTTCGTCCATATTTCTGAGCTTATTATTTGACTAATTCATTTTCCAAATCTGTCTATGTATAATTCCGATGATGGGATATCACTTTCAATAAAATATTATAATATATGATATCATTTTTTTCTGTATTTGGATGTTTATTCAAGCATTCATCTAAAATTTCAGTCTTTCTATTTCTAAGTTCTTGTGTATTTGCAGAGATGATATAGTTTCTGATTTGTAAATATCATAAAATTATTCATTGTTTTGTGAGTCCATAAGTTTGTTGTAACTCTTGAAATGAAAGAAAGAAGAGCTTTCCCTTATAAAGATCCCCTATGTTTAAAATTCCTTTATTTTTCCATTGTAAAAAAGCCTTATCCATCGTTGAAGGTTTAAACATATATGTAAAATTATTGGCAATGGTAAGACTAACGGTATAGATTTTAACTTTTTAATGTTTTCTTTATTTGTTTCAAATGCGGATTCGTTTTCTATTATGGGTTTTCTTTATAATTTTCGTAGTCAGTTAGTATTAGCAAATATTATAGAACTAATTTCTAATGGTAACAATCTTCTTTTTCCATTTTTAACCAGTTTGGTTTATTATCTATTTCTTCTAGCCAAAATTCATGTTTTTGATATTAACTGCCCAATAATGAAAACATAAAATTTGGTATGCTAATCCCATTTATTTTAGCTTTAATAAGTGTTTTTTATTTATTCTGTGGTTCTTATAATCCCAAATAAGTTAGTAAACTAGGGAGTCTAATTTTTTTAAAAATTTTTAGGGAGATATATCGGTATTAATTGAAATAAATATAATAATTGTGGGAAAAAAATCATTTTTATCGCGTTGATTTTTACCTAACATTGAAATAGGTAAACTTTTCCAGTATAAATATTCTTATTTAATTTGTTCAGTAATAACGGGAAGTTAGATTTAAATAAAGAATCAAATCTTTTTGTAACAAAAATGCGCAAGATATTTAATATTTTCATTTGTTATCTTGAAAGGAAATGTTGTAATATCTGTTAAAGTATTCATCGTTATTGGCATGTGTTCACTTTTATTCAATTGATACAGTATCCTGAGTTTATCCAAATTCCGTTATTAGTTTTAACAAATTTGGATACTTATTTCGGTTCAGTGATATAAAGCCCTAATACATCGTTTTTCCGCATAAAAGGGAGATTTTATTCTTTTTAGTATCTTTAGTATCATATCCATGTATTTCCGGATGTAATCTCACCTTTGGGAGAGAGGTTCTATTGCTAGCGCAAACAATAAAGGTGATAGAGGAAGCCTTGTCTTACAACTCGAGATAAACTAAATTTAGTAGATAACATACGGTTTGTTGTTATTCTAGCTGTTGGTTTGCATATAACAATTTAATCCAAGTAGTAAACTTCTCACCGAGCTTGAAAAGTTCCATCACCGAAAATAGATAAGGACCATTCACGTGCGTCAAAGCTTTTTCTGCATCCAGCGAGATAACTACTAAATCTTTTTTATCACTTCTTTTCGAATATCATAATATTAAATAACCGTCTTAGATTATATGAGGAATATCTTTTAGATATAAAATCCTGTTTGATCGGATGAATTAATTCATTGACAACTGTACTTAAATTTTGTGCTATATTTTTTTGTTAAATCTTTTGATCCGTATTTAATAGAGCTATTGCTCTATATGATCTGGTTCATCCAAGTCTTTATTTATTTTAGGTATAAGTTTTATAATAGATCGTTCAGGTATCTGGTAATTTCTGTTGTGTATATATCTGTTCATATAATGTAATTTCAAATATGGGACCCATATGATCATGAAAATTTTTATAAAAATTCGAGCCAAAACCATACGGGTCCCGGTGTTTTACATTTTTAATGATCTAATAGATTCTTGGATTTCTTTTATTGAAATATCAGCATTTAATAGTTCTTTATTTTTGTAAATCCAAACCTTTTAAGTTACATATTTTTAAAAAGGCATCTATTTCTGTTTATTTACTGTCGCTTTAGCAGAATTATATAGTTTTATAATATTGCATAAATCATCATTAATATCTTTAGGTTGTATTAATTAAATCACATTTTGTGATTTAATCCTATGTATATTTTTTCAGCTTCAATTTTTGACTTAATTGTCCGAGCTAATAATTTTTGGGGGTTTGTCTCCAAATTCAAACTGTAATTGTTTGAATGTTGATAAAATTTTTACAGTAAAAACTTGATCAGTATATATTTTATTTAATTTTATTTTCAATGCTACAATTTATTATGTATTCTTATATCTGGTTTTATTGCATTCTGTATATCTATTGTTTAATCTCCCTTTCCAAGTCCTGTTGTTCCTTCCGAAATCTTTTTATTATGGATTGCTTGTGAAGTAAGAATCATAATTCCTCGAAGATATGCTTTAAATGTTGTCCATAATAAAGAGCGAGATATTTCTGGTTTGATCAGATTTGTTAAAAAAAAAATCTTAATTTGAGGTTATATATATTCCCTGAGTGGTTTTATTTTAAAAATTTGTGGATTAAGTTTGCCATTGTCCACAATTTTCTGTTTTACCATTTATTTTAATTTTAAATGTTAATGGTGCATGATCTGAGATTATAAGTATTGATATTAATATATGGTTCGTAGAAGTAAGTGAGATAAGCTTTGCATCTACCAGAAAAAAATATATTCTATTCTTGGTTAAGTTTTATGTTACTGGTGAGTAAAGAGTATTCTCGACCAGTAGGGATTTTCTTCTCCAAAAACATCTTTAATATTAGTCGGTTTTGATATATGCATTTAATAAATCACTAGAATGTGATTTTGTTTTTCTTTGTTTTGAAGATCTGTCTAGGTAAGGGTCTAATGTACAATTAAAATCACCTCCGATTTATCAAATTATAATGTTGTTAATTCGGAATATTGTTTTAAGTACTTTCTTAAAAAACAAAGGGCTATCAAAATTTGGTCCATATTTATTAACGAAAAATCATTTTTTCTGTGTTTATTTCTCTATCACAATAATGTATCTACATCTTTATCAGATATAGTTGATGTATGCTTAAATAAAGTACCTTTACGAAATAATATTGATACACCTCTTGATTTATGCGTAAAAGAAGAATGATATATTTTGTCTATCCATTTAGCTTTAAAACCTGTTTTCAGGTCTTTTTTATAAGTGGGTTTCTTGAATATAAATTACATAAGCTTTAATTGCTTTAAATGTGTCAATATTTTTCCTCATCTTTATTGGTTCATTAATACCTTTGACGTTCCAACTGCAAAATGTTAATCCTCATTCCCCGTATTTCTTTTTAAGTCTTGCATTTTAAGTTTGTTGGAATTTACAATAGAGTCTAAGGGTCAGGCAGTAGACTAACCTTACACCCGAACACGAATAGATGAATTTTAAATCTCTTTTATATACTCACGAATATATCTCCATTGGTCCAATGTGTAACTCAATCAAACGAAAAAATACAATAGATATAAAAGAGATAGTAAAGAATAGTTAAAGAATTAATAGTTTTGTAAAGAAGGAAAAAAATCAATAATTATTGTAGTTTGTGTACAATATTAACTTGGCTATCCATCTAAGGTACTTAGATTGTTGTTATTAACTTGGCCAGCTCCTAGATTTAGAGGAATTATTATTCCTCAATATATTTTAATTGGGGTGTAATAATAAAGCGAATGAAAAAAGTGGTGATAGCGTAATATACGGGTATCTATATCTAAATTAAACTTAGAAATTAAGCAGGATTAAACATAAAAAATATTTTTAAAGTACAAAAATAAAAAATTATAGTTAGAAAAAAAGATCTCAATGAGATCCTAGCTAAATTTTAATCCATTCATTAACAAGACTTGTTATTAATTATTCGTGGTATTTAATTAGCAAAAGTGAGTTTGATTAATAATATTCATAGTGATAATAAACAGCGTTGTGATTTTATATGTGTGGTTATTTGTTTATATTAGTTATATGTTAAGGACTAATTGTCAGAATCCAGAAAACGTATTCCAAATCAGGTTTTTCCTCTCATTCGTCGGCATTGTCCATTACTTCCATTACTTCTCGTCCCATCTTATAATATGAAAATCTCAACGAATGTTTGAGTGTCGGATTGGGTCTCGTAAAAGTAGAAAAAGTCAGTATGTTTGCAGTAGATACTTTATTAAGACTCGAGCTGCTTACGAAAATCCAAGGTGTTGGTAATGTTGAGACTTCAGTTTCCGGTTCTCTAATAAATAGTAAAAGTCAGTATGTTTGCGAGTAAATACTTTTCAAGGCTTGAACTGCTTAGCGAAATCCAAGGCTGCTTCTGCGGGGTTTTAAAGAAATGCTACACTGTGTTAAAAGTAACTTTAGAATGCTGGGTAATTCAAAGTATCGAGATTTTCTACACCCCTCATTAGGCTTTTGGCTTCATTAAAAGCCTTGTTTCTAGCAATCTGGAGGGTAATCTAGATAGATACTGTCTTTGTCCTTCAAATGTCTAAAATTCTATTTTTTCGCAGCTTTCGCATGATTCTCAGGGACAATAATCATATGTGTAGTTTATGAAGTTGAATTTGTCTTGGGGGGCCATTATATGGTTGTTGATGTCTGCCGACCTCTATGTGCAAGAGTATTTAAAGGATTTCATAGAGATAAAACCTTTTGGAGTTGTTTAGCAGTGAATACTCGAGAGATCTTCGTGTTTCTCGAGACCCTCGGGAATCCTGCGTTCAGTATGTCTTTTGATAGCTTTAGCGAGTACTTTTCTCTGTAGTTTTAGTAGAAGTATTAGACGTTCATGTTTGTTATAGTTTGTGTAGATCAGTATGCCTCAATCTGTTCAAAGGTTTTATGCAGCTGATGTTGTTATAATTCAAATAGGATAATCTAATTTTGAAAGTTTTTTTAATCTAATCGTTATATTAATTTGTTAATAATTAATCTTTCATAAATTTTTCTTAATCCTTCGGATACATTCATGATTTTTTTCAATTTTAACAATGTTTCTTTTAGAATTCAATCAATTGATTTTACTCTGATCCTTGATGTTAATTTGCCATATTTTCTTAAATTCTTCTTTAAAGATCATTTCATTTTAATTCCTAGCTTTAAATTAGCCATCTGTGAGATTATCAAAGTTTTCAAATTCCCTTCGTTTTGTGTGGTAAATGGCACCAATATTGATCTGGTCTCCAGAATCCGAGGCTTACCTCGTAAAGCGCC